>JAHDVE020000990.1:0-74499 GCA_022606495.2 Halesus radiatus
TGTGTAAACTGATATAATTACAATTTCTTCAAAATATTGATATTCACTTTGTGGCGTAATTATTAATAAATGAATTAAAAATTACTTTGTAGTCACCACTTTATTAATTTATACATATCAACATGTTTCGAAAACGATGCTTTTCTCATCAGGAATAATAAAGTGTGATTACAAAGTAATTTTTAATTTATTTATGTTATAATTACAAACTATTCGAGTTTTTTTTTTTAAATTTTATACACATATATTATACCTTTAACAACGTGTACAAATTTTGTAGAAAATATTTATTAATTGACAATTATATAACTATGAATTTAGCTGTTTGCTTGGACAGACGTATTTAGGAAAGTCTACGGTATAATAAAATCCACGGCATTCAAAAATGATTTACCAATTTTCAAGACAATGGGACCGACTTAAGAATATTTGGAAACCTTAAGAACCTTTTGGTATTTTTTACGATTAAGTTGTGTTATTATACAGAATGTTGCAGTACGTATCTGTCGGGCTTTAACCAGCGTTTCCTGAGCACATTTGGAGTAAAAAATATAGATATCATTTTGAGTGTCCGATTACATTTTTTTCAATTAAAAACATCCTACCGCAGCTAGTGATACGCACTGCGTCTCACTCCAGAAGCACCGTACATACGAAATGTATTATTTCCCATATTCTCCACTGCGACGTGTGGCATTGTGATCAGTAGCAACGTGTGAAAATTCATTAAAAAATGACTTCGGACAGCAAAATTACGTACACATTTTTTATTCCAAATACGCTCAGGAATTACTGGTTAAAGTTTGTTGGGTACGTTCTGGTACATCCTGTGTGCTGGAAACAGTGGGACCATGGCATCCCCAATTGAGTATGTTGTGAGGTGGGGTATGTTGTGAGACTGAATGGAGAGGTCAGAGGAAGGTGATCTGGAATAGAACGGGGAAAGTGGCAATATCTAAAAAGGTAGGTACTCTCCAAACGTCTTTATCCCTTACTTCTTACCCTCGCCATCAGCCTTCAAACAAATCCAAAATTTGGGATGCCATAGTTCTACAGGGCACCAGACAGATTAATGTTACTTTAATTCCACACCAACGAAGCCCAATGTTGTTTGTATAAACTGAACGAGATTTGTTTATGAAGCCACATCCGATCTCATGCATGTTTAAAAAGGCGGAATTCGGGACTAGCCATGCGGTAAATTATATTCATGGCAATTTTACACTTTGCCGTTAACAGACCATACGTAGTATGGCGGTATAGCTGTTACACACACTCCGTTAAGGACGTATATCATATGGGCTGCAATGTATTTCCCTCGTGTTAAGTTGTATGATACAGTTACAAACAAGCTAGATTTACTACTTCTGTACCTATCAAATCATCAACATTTTTCAAATACCTACATGTTTTGGTCTAGTTTCTCAAATCCATATTTAAATCTAAATGAATTTGAATGCTAAATGAATTAAATACTATACTTTGTATTCACCACTTTATTAATACACAGATATCTACATGTTTCGAAAGCGATGCTTTCTTCATCAGGAATATATAGTATATATAAATAAAGTGGTGAATACTAAGTATATTATTTAATTCATTTATTAATAATGACGCCACAAAGTGAATACCAGTCGTTTGAAGAAATTAAAAAATAATTTTAATTCGTCAGGATAAGCTAGCATTGTCGCCTTTTGACATATCAATAAGTAAATGTCGGTTTAGTAGCCGAGTGGTCCGAAGCGTCGGGTTTCCACGCAGGGGTTGCGGGTTCAATACTCTGCTAGCTTAGTTCCCTACCCAAGCAATATTTGGTCGATTGGAGGTCACTTGATAGTGTTGTGATTTCCTCGGTCGTCCCTGTTTTTTTTCTACAATTCGTTTTCTCGTCATTTATATTCTTCTAACATTCCTTTATCCGTCATGTGCTTTACTTGTTCAAACCAATTAAGCGTCCGTTCTCTTTATATTGTTTATTACACTTAGTGACTGAAGCCTTACAGTTGTATGGATTTCCACATTTGTGGTACGGTCATATGTTACATGGTTTTACCGCACATATTGCCAAAGGGATCTCAGTCTACTTTCATTCGTCCTTTGCCAGCTCCATGCCTCAATGCCATACATCAGGGTGAATATCAATACCCATAGTGGAGTGCTAGCATCGGTTTTGCGGTATTGTGCCTACGTACAAACTTCTACTGTACCGTACACTTTGCACTTATCATGAAATAACGACGGCAAATAGGTGAAACCCACAGAATTAAATCTCTCAAGAGACGCAAAAAAACGTACAATTCGTAAATGCAATTAAAAAACTTTATGTTTATTTAAATGACACTCTTTTTTTTTATACATAAATTATATAATATACTAGCTGATATGTACCCGGCCTTGCTAGGGTACGATAATTAATTCGACAGTGAAAGTAACTACCTCCAGATAAAGAAACATTCATTTGAATATTTTATTTCATTCCAAACGTTTATTTTTTCAAAACATATCCAAATCATTAACTTATCTCAAATGAAATGTGAAACGGGTAAGACACATAAAATAAAATAAAAAAACCGAGTGGTCTTGGGTTCGTGTTCCAGATGCGAGCGTTACTTTTTTTATTTTATGAATCTTTTTTGTGTATATTTATACAAATTTATACATAACAGATCAGTTAATATTATTTAATCATTGAAGAAAATAATATTAGCATAACCTAAATGAAAGATGAATCCGGACTAAAGGACAGAAACTAAAAATATTTCAGTCGCATCTGGGACTCGAACCCAGGTCCTCTGCCTATCCGGGGCAACGCTCAACCGACTTAGCTAATGAGACAAGTTCAATTTGTGTCATCTTCATCGATATCATTTCTCAAATTCAAGATTTGTGAATATTATCTTCCATTTTTAATCTCATATTATTGGCAACTATTTTTATGATGTTTACAAAGTTCTACCCGAACTCAATTGCAAACTTAAACAGTGTCTCGGATTTACATCCGACTTTTTATTTATATGAGATATCTATTGACTTTTTATAAAAGTCTAAAGAATTCAATTTTTAATTATTAGCTATTTTTATTGAGATTTAAGAACCTCATCGAAATATTTAATCATTGAAGAAAATAATATTAACATAACCTAAATGAAAGATGAAACCGGACTAAAGGACAGAAACTAAAAATATTTCAGTCGCATTTCAGTTTTTAGTTTCTGTCCTTTAGTCCGGTTTCATCTTTCATTTAGGTTATGTTAATATTATTTTCTTCAATGAATAAATATTACCATGAGGTTTTTAAATCTCAATAAAAATAGTTAATAATTAAGAGTTAATATTATCTCCAATTATTAAAAATACATGAATTGCAATGGGGTTTATAAGCTTTAATAAGTTATTCTAATAAAAAATGGGTATTATTTTTGTTAAAGCTGTTCTTGGGCAAGCCCTAGTTACTAAAACTAATTAAGCTCGCACAGAAATAGCCGCTCTTAACGTCCGTACATAATAAAACGTGTGTTTTTGTGCTTTCATAGTCACAATAAGAACATTACGAGCACAGTGGCGCTTACTCAATTAGTCATGCTGTCACTATTATGCTTCCCAGATTTCACTGTAAACAATTACTCAGTGTCGCGAGTTTTACATTTACTAGTAAACTTTTGTAAAAAAAAATCGTGATAAAATGCTAAGAATAAATTACGCACCAGCTATAACAATTGTAAAAAAAGTCAGCAAGAAAATAATTTATATTAAATTTTGCAAACCAAAATATGAATCTCGAAATAAGGTTAGTTTTTTTTAATTATGCCCAAACGAACAAAATTCAATGCCATAATTTGGAATGGCATGCGTCTGTCTACGCTTTATTGTAAAATGTCACAGACAAAAGGTCACACGGACTACATATAGCTGCACACTCAAATAATAACGAGTATTTTTTTTATTGACATGGGAATTTTACAAATTTATGGTTTTGAGTTGCAAATTACCTTATGGCTATAAATTTGACTTCCTCAATGACTTACTTTGACTTACACGATGCAAAACCATGCATCCGCATACTGCGTGCACCAAAGTAGTAAAATAGTAACACTGCGCTGCTAGTAATATTGCTACCCGAAAAAACCTTCGTCTTTTGAATATGCAATCTGTGGCTAACCAGAGTGTTATATCTAAGGGCCAACCTAAATTAAACATGGCGGGTTCAATGTTTTTCATACTAAGTTTAAAACGTTGTAGCAATAGTTTTACATATTGGATTTCATTCAAACTACTCTCTAAACCTTCCCGGCACTAATAAGAACAAACTGCGATATTTTTAGAGAAACCGGTTCAGCAATTTTCGAGAAAATCGAAGACAAACAAACAAGCTTCGACTGATTTTTATATATATATATATATAATGCCACGTTTTCATACTTAATAAATGGTAATAGGTCACAAATACTTCCACAAAACTAAAGCCATAATAATTATGAGAGCAGGATCTTAAAGAAATGCTTCTCTCATCAGTTAGAGAATGGAGTCGTTAAAAGATTTGTTTCATTGGCGTTCTTAATTTAAACGTTTACTCCGGTTAAATGACGTAATACTTCCCGCGCGAATCCGACCGCGCCATTATGGTTTTCCAATTCCGTTTCAATCAATGTTTTCCAATCAATCCAAAAATAACAGAATCGTCCATCAACCGTCCGTCGTGCGGCGTTCATTTTGCTACCGAATAATGACGGAGGACCATGGAGATATGAATCCTTGGACAAATAATAGTGGATCTGTTACTTTGTTTAAAACGCTCATAATTTCATAATTTCTTTTCCGAGTTTTGTTAGCACTTTTTACCTACGTTTCGAGATAAAAAAAATCTTTGAAAAATATATTACATAAGTATTTGAAACGAAATTAAGGGCAGTCACCCATCGGTAGGATTATAATAGGACAAAATTAGTAAGAAAATATGCTATCGTAATAACTATTTATTAAAATAAGTATCAAGGGGTACGTATTGTTTTCACCTTCCCGTCACCAAGTTCGAAAACTCGATCATGAGATGACACGCCAGTGTTGCCATATTATTTGAGCGATTAACGCTTTTCTTTCAGAAAAAAATACATGTTTTAATAAAATAATGTGGTTAATACGTAATGTATTTTATCTACGAGCGTATTAATTAAATGTCTTAACATAAAACATTGATAAAAAAAAAATCATCTGATTTGGCCCATTTAAATAAATCTGTCGTTTTTCTCTTCGTTTTCAGTAAATATTTTTGTTAATTACGTGAGAAACATATTAATTATTTCGTAACATGTTTCGAAATTTATATTAAAAAAAATAAATTAGGGCGGGTATTATGTAAGCTCACAAGGATATTAAAGAAGCTAGGTTAAGTCGGTTGCCATCTTGGGAACCCACGGAAAGGCTTAGACATACGTTAACTGTGAAACTTCATCCACTTGAGTTCTTCAATCCAAACAAATCGGCGATTTCCGCGTTTTTTTTTTTTAAATCGTGTATAAATCCCGCATTTCTGTTTCCCCAAAATGGCGGGCGGCGGATGTGCGGCGGCAGATTTCGCAATTGGAACGGGAGTTGTAGCGCGGCCGCTAATTTGGCGGGAACGCCGCTATTTACGGTCGCCATTGAGGAAGTGACGTCATCATGTCCGCCGGGTTTTTGTGTCAACGTGGCGTTGCAGGTTGTCTCATCAGCCATGTTTTTTATTGCTTCACCAGGTATTAAATATCTATACGAGGTAAATACTGCGGGAGAAAAACATATTGTCTTCTTATATTTTGACAGTCTTAACATAATTTCCGTACAAACAAAATTTTATTTTATTTGTAATGTACATAACAGACAGAGGGATAACATAAAAAAAATACGAAGAAAAAAGAAAATAATGAATTCCACAATTGCAATTACAAACAACAACAAAAAGTAACAAGCGGCAACCATGTTTGGGTCAAGTAAATTTAAGTGAAAATAAGAGATTCGAGAAATTTTGCAAAGTTATGGAGGCTATCGCCAAATATATCCGGAATCCTGCCACTACAGGAGATATTGTGGAGTAGACACACCTTCGCACAAGAAGTTGGAAGAAAGTTTAGTTAGTTATTTGGAAAGGAATATGGAAAACTACCCTTTTCATCCTGTAACTGACTAATTGCTCGCCGATTTCTGGGTAATTCGATTACTTTGGGTAAGGGTTTTGTTGATTAAGACTTCACGAAAGTCGTCGGACATCTGGCTGGTCGGACCAGTCGTGTCCCTATTTATTGGGATAAATTGTTCAGTTTCTACACGTGTTATACAGCAAATATTCGTATCTCTAAAGGAATGCATATAGGAATAAAGGAAAATATTTACAATTCCGTCATAGGGCAAAAATGAATAACTTGTGCAAATGATTGAATCTTGAAAGCTATCGACACCTGTGGAGTGATTTCATTTACACAAAGGCAAACAAAGGACCTTATCAAATATGAGTCATTTAGAAATATGTAAGAACCATGAACATAATTTCTTGATTATTTCAATTATAATATGTTGGGAAATAAGTCTCTGGTGTCCGATAAACACACAGTTAGTGAAACAATATGAAAAATCACACAACTTTCAGCATCGTTTCGGTAATGATAATTGCACCATGAGGACGTTTCATCAATGCAATGTTTAACACTCGATTATTGACCGAATGAGATTGTCAAATATTTTTGGTTGTTGATGAAAATGTATTATATTTAAAGAGTTAATAACAACAGTAAAATGAGTTTTTCGATATCTTCAAAAATGACGAAGAGCATATATGAGCAATCAAAGCGAAATTGAGAAAACGTGTAACCGTGACGTCACGATTCACAATTCAGTACAATGAACAATTTGAATGGCACTAACGGATACTGCTGCACCTATGATACGTATGGCGCCGCCAGTCATTTTGTGAATCGTGACGTCAAACGCGTATCGGCCTGACGGCGAGATTTTGACGGCTTCTTCGGAACTATACGATATTTAAAAAAACATTCTAAAAGCACTCATGTCTGCATGCTTTAATTAATATGATATATGTGTAAATAACATGAAATACCGTTGTAGGAGGCAACCTCAATCATTACCAGCTTCCATGTTTCATCCCTCCTGTAATATAGGTCGCTTGAATATAGTTAATTTTTTAAAAGATCATGAAGTTTATCTCGAAAATGGGAAGTTTCAGGGAAAACACCAAGCTACATTTATAGAAATGATATTAAATATACAACCGTGATCGGTTAGTAGCTACCTGAACAAATGCGTCTAGTTCCCATCCAGGCATCGTGGGTTCAATTCTTCTGGTAGCTAAGTTCTTCATCATTGCACAAGCAATATTTCGAGTTTATAATAATAGTAGTAGGAGTTTTTTTTTAATGTTAAGTGTCAACACGTTGCTATGGCTTTAGCAGTGTTAGGAACTGCATCTAAATAGTCATGTACTTTCGCCGAAATATCACATTCTCCTCCCTCTCCCTCTATATTATTTCCTCGATCCGGACTCTTCTGTAGTAATATTTTATTTAAAATTTGTTGGTAAAATGGCACGGGATCCAGCCGCTATTTTGCACTGACAAAGGTCTTGGCGTTCGTCGCTATACGTCATTTCCGCGGACGCTAACGACGCCGACGCTTTTTCCGCCCGGGAAAACTACGTTTGACGCTACCGTCGCGGTGCCCCAAAACTTCCACGGGTTGATACTATCATCATGGACACAACTGATAAAGAAGAGAGTTGAATAGACTTTCATTATGGCCCTGGGGAGAGACCACGATTCAGAAAAGAAACTTTTCTAGAAATAGCACCATTCTTATAGATGTTTATACAACCGTGTTTTACGGACATACCGTGAAAGTTCCAGGGGTGATTATTTGAAAAATATTTTGACAAAGAGTTCATAACGACGTGTTATACTTGTATGTTACACTGATAAATATTTCAGTTGGAATTTTTTCGTATAATTTTGTTATGAATATTCACCAACAGAAGTTTGGCAGAATGGCCGTGAAACATGACATAATAGAAGACAGATCCGGATGGCCAGTTTCAATTTATCAATTCTCCTTCCCCTCGTCCATTTCTTATCCAAAAAGTCTTCAATTCATATCCGTTGGTCATAGGTTCTTTGCTTTCAGGTACTCGTGTGGTCACTAAATAAAATAGTTCGTAAGTATAAATATGATATATAATATGAGTGCGAAAACAGTGTGCAATGTAGTTGTGAATGACGAATACTTGGAGCAGGTCGATGAGTTTGTATATTTGGGAAGTATGTTTACGAGAGATGGAAAGACTGATAGGGATATTGAAAAAAGGGTGAATGCAGGAAACTCCATTAACGGAGGACTGGACGCGGTTGGCGCTAACAAAAAGTTGTCCAAAGAAGCGAAGCTAGCGGTCCACAATGGAGTGCTGATACCAACCCTGATGTATGGCAGTGAGGCATGGAATTGGCAGAAGAAGTATGAAAGTAAACTGAACGCCGTAGAAGTGAGATCTCTGAGACGAATGTGTGGTAAAACCATGTATGATCGTGTGAAAAATATTTAAATTCGTAAAGAATGCAAGGCTGATGTAAGCGTAATGAGTAATATTAAGAAAGGGACGCTTAGATAGTTTGGGCATGTGGAGCGAATGAACGAAGAAAGGAGTGTAAGAAGAATATATAACGCGAATGTGAATGGAAGAAGAAGCCCGGAACGCCCGAGGAAGACATGGCACGATCAAGTGAATCAAATACTCGAGTCGGGCCATGTCAGAAGTCGGAATAATAGAAGAGAATGTATGAGACGATGTATGAATGTGAATGAAGCAAGAAGTGTATGCCAAAATCGAGTTGTTTGGCGGCCGTCCTCTCTGCCTAACCCTGCGGGGAAACGGCGTGATGGTTAGTTAGTTAGTTAGTTATAAATATGATATACGGTTCATATATAGCTGGCAAAGAGGTACAGGCGAACTGGTAGGAAATTGTTATTTTATAGTCGTTGGCTTGGATAAACTATGATTGATATTTGCTAAGTGGTATATTTTCGAATCAGAAGTTGACAAATTTAATGCGAGTTATTTGAAAATATAACGAAGAGATACAAAGCTGTAAGTTTTTGTTTAGAGAAAATAATGTTAATAAGATTATCTGCTATCGTATTTATGAAAAAAAAAACATTTTTCAAAACGTCGCCTTAAATACTATTTAAGAACAAAAATATAATACCTATACGTACATATATAATTTTTTAAAGAATTTATTCACTTAACCCCTAAAGCTTTTCAATATTTTTATCTAGTGCGCAATGTTTACGATGTTTAAAAAAGAGTGATACCACGCAAGAGTTAAAATTGGGGTATGTTGTGAGGCAGAAGGTATTGAGAAGGAAAGGGAAGCGGAAGGTGGGGAAGTACCTGGTTGTTCAGATCTGGTCACCAAACACGGCTACAGCCATTTTAATTAACGTTACGATTCTGAATGGTGGTCTTTCACTAGGACGATACTGAGAGTATCTACCACTCTGGACCGTGCTGCAAATATACTACAAGACATTGTGAAATAACGCAATTTAATCAAATAATATTTACTTGATTTGAACCCGCGACCTTCAGATTCGCAGCCATGGATCGTAACCACTCAACCACGGAGACCATCAAATGTATTTTAAATGTGCTATACATTTCCATTTAAAAAAAAAGATAACTCTTAATCGAAATTGGTTAAAATTATCTTTCTGGTAGATATAACAATACATGAAAAATGTTCATCAAATTTTTAATTCAAGTTTTACTCCAAACGATATTTCGAAAACTCATTTGTAAGAAATTAGTTATTTATCTCATTCTAACAATAAAAAAAATTGTTTTTTAAAGCGGAATTGAATGTAGTGTAATGGCGCGAACTAGAAAAACTTCACTTTGGGTATTTTTACGATTTTATTCATGGCACCCAGTGTACGTATTTGAGACAAACTGAGGAAAATTATTATTTATCTTTTTAACCCCAAATAAATCACGTGTTTCCGCATAATATAAAAAGAAGAAGCTTTTATAATGTACGGACGCCCCGTCACAGCCTTAGTAGGCTTGAGGGGTTTTAAGGTGATATAGGTTTGTATCCATATAAAGATTTATTTTTAAAATTTCTTCAAACGATTGGTATTCACTTTGTGGTGTCATTATTAATAAATTAATTAAATAATACACTTTGTATTAATATACAGATATTTACATGTATCGAAAGCGATACTTTCTTCATCAGGAGTATATAGAATACTAAAAATAATAATGTCAAGTACAGACAAATAATAAAAAATAAGTACATAATAATGTAAGAATAGACAAATTATAAATATGAACAAAAATGGATTAAATTAGGTAAGTAATTAATCAAAATTTTAATAAAAATCGTCATGAAAAAAAAAAAAAATTGAATGACTAATTTAAATTAGAAATTAAAATAAAAGTTTTTATTATTAATACTAATATGAAAATAAATTCCAGAGATAGCTATTTTAAACAATATATTCGATTATTTATTAAATTTAATTGACAATTAACGCTTTTTCTAACTAACTAACTAACTAACCATCACGCCATTTCCCCGCAGAGGTAGGCAGAGAGGACGGACCGCCAAACACCTCGATCTTACATACTACTTACTTACTAGGCATACACTTCTGGCTTCATTCACATTCATACATCGTCTCATACATTCTCTTATATTATTCCGACTTCACTTAATCGTGCCATGTCTTCCTCGGGAATCCCCGAAAAGGCTTTTTCTGGTTTCTAAAATTTCAAATTTGCCTAATTGTAAATCGTTTGTGTTTGTATGTAATTTTTTAAACCTTTATTTATATCAAATGAATGATTTTTTTCTAAAATATGTTTATTTCATTAAACATTACTGTTTTCTTATTTTTTATCATTTGTCTATACTTGACATTATTATTTTTAGTATTCTATATATTCCTGATAAGAAAGCATGGTTTTCAGATATCTGTGTATTAATAAAATGATGAATACAAAGTGTATTATTTAATTCATTTATTTATTTTTAAAATCCCCATTAAATCTTCACGAACAAAAAAACAGTATTTTAAAATTTCACCTTGCCAAAAACATATTTTTTTTATGATTTGAATCATAAGTCATAAAATACAGATCATACGGTTTTACGATCTATAAGACGTTTCAAAATGATAACAAAACACGATTGAAACTCACGCACATAAATCACTTCATTTCACTAAAAATTATTCGAATACAGTGGTATAACAATTTATTATAAATACTTCTGCGGCTTGCAAATAGGCGATAAATTACAATAATGGTCACAAATATAACACGATTTCTTAAACAAGCACATAAATTCATTTAAAATTACGCCAAACAAGCTTCGCCAAATAACATGACAAATGATCTTTCTTTATGAAAAGGAGTTTGTATATAATAATGAACCATCTTCCTTTGATCCCTGCTCCGTCGCCTGAGAAAAATGTTTTCCAATTTGTTAACTCATTATCAAAGCGCTAGGGGCATTTTGCTTTTCTTCCCGCCGAGAAGCATTGACGGGGTTAAGTTACATATTTTTGATGAAAAATTAAATAATTATTGTACACAATTTATTTATTTACCTGATCCAAAAGTCGCTTGAGTATTAAATATCCAATTTTCGTATAAATCATTGAAAAATTGTTATTTCTTAGTTCTATTCGATTATTATTTTGCTCGTGGCAGTGTGTTTGTACAGATTTTGTCATATTTAAAAAAATCCACTGTACAAAAAGAAACTTTTCTTATAAATAAATTTTAAAGATTTAAATAAATTTGCACAGTTTTTTTGTTTAGAGTTTTTAGGTAAACGCAATCATTTTCAGCGTTCGGTATGATTTATGAAGCTTTAAAATGCAATTATACAAAAGACAAAGAGTAGGTCTATTTAAAAATATAATAATAATTTTATCGGGGTGCCAACCAGGCGTAGCGGGTTTAACAGCTTAGTCTAAGTCCCCCATCATTGTTCAAACAACATTTTTCAATAATTATTATGATGAATTCATCAGAAAATGTTAGGTTATTCGTAGCCCGGGAATGTTTGTCTTCCTTTATTACCCTGTAAACCCCAAAACAGGTTCGAAAAAAAATCACGAAATTGTTTAACCAATGTTTGATGGCTGGTACTGAACGGCCAGTTTCTCCATTCATTCCTTCATCCCATTCCTTTCTCCATTTCTTTCCGCCTCAAGT
This sequence comes from Halesus radiatus, assembly GCA_022606495.2. Taxonomy (NCBI): domain Eukaryota; kingdom Metazoa; phylum Arthropoda; class Insecta; order Trichoptera; family Limnephilidae; genus Halesus; species Halesus radiatus. Next base: position 12,269 of record JAHDVE020000990.1, read on the forward strand.
AATCCTCAATTTTAAGTATTCGTATTCACGGTTCCGCTGGCTCCGTTGTGTCGGAAAAAATGGTATAAAGACAGTACACTTTGATCAATGAGCCCAGAATAAATAAATTCACTGTAACGGATTGCTCACCTTTTGCATTTTATATCAAAGCTTGTTATTTTCGTAGAAACAAGGTTTCCTGTTATTTCTACTTCGTACTTGGTACATTAACCTTTGCGGGAAGCCCTTAGGATTTTGAATGTCACAAGCAACTGCAACCTACGATGGAAAAGTCTAAGAAAACCTAGGGGGAGGAAATTTGGTAAAATACTTTTTAAAATACATTGGAATATGTTGGAAAATGAACTACGCAGACATAAAAATTCAATAAAACTTCCTTATTAATACGCAAATATCAATTAAAATTTTATTCTTTGAAAGCAATAGGTGTTTTATAAATGTTTCTAAGAGATATTATAGTAAAATACTCAAATTAAACACATAAATATTGCACGCCTGGAGTAGAAGAAAACAAACAATTTTTCTTAATAACGTGAATACCGCATTATTGTCCAAAGTGTCCGGAGTCAGTGGCATTATGTCATCGCCAATTGGGGTATGTTGGGAGGTTGAGGGAAGTGGGGAGTGGAAGAAGATGCATTAAATGATTTTTGAGATCTGTCTAGCTATTCAGATCTGGTCACTGAGCACGGCTAAAGCAATTCCAAACAACGTTTCGATTTTTGATGGTAGTCTTTCGCGATACTTTGAGTATGTACCGCTTTATGTATTCGAACCGCAGACTTTAAATTAATGTATCTTCTCACCCTTCGCTTAAATTACCACCCGGACTTTTAATAAGGGCACAGATACCATCCCTATAGCTACGATAGGGGTGGGGGTGGCAGCTTGAGGGTGTGCCCATCAATGCCTTATTGTGACCCTAAATAACTCACCCCCAGGGAGGGTGCAGTATTAATGGTTAAGGTGAATCACTGGTGGAGTGGAGTCAGTTTGATGCATTTAATAGCATAAAAGCAGTTCTTTGCAGTTACAGCTTCTAGAAATTATTTAATTTGTCTTCATAGCTTTAACTTTTGAAAACAACTGTTTTTCAATGGGCTGTTAGTGACGATAACGGGTGTTTACTTGTTATCATGATTATTAGCGTTAAATTATCATGTAATATATATATATATATATTTTTAAATAAAAGTGGTGTAAACAAAGTACATATCTAATTATTTAATAAAAATTATCAATTTACTCTAAACTTAGAAAGATTTATACGTCCTGATATCACGGGAAATTGACACTTCACCTTACTGAACTACAAAATAACTGTAGATGAATTATTTAATTTGTATTTTAATGGAAATAGACACTTTTTAGATTATAGAACTCAATTTAATGGTGACCGGATAATTCAACATACATCAAAAACAGGAAAAAAGTTGCCCAGGTTAGATAAGGTTTTCGGGGTAGTTTTTTATTTGTGCTTTTAATGACTTTTTAAATCCTATTTAAAACGTTTTAAAACAATCATGTTTGCAACACATATCTGTTTCTCAAATATAATAAATACACCGTGCCGTTGTTACGCCTTTTAAAAACCACGATCGTAACATTAACATTAAATCACAACATATGATTGTAATATGTTACCCTCTATATTACTGGAAGATAAAGTTTCTTTATAATTTTTGTATTTTTATTTAATTACTAGCTGATGTGTCCTGCACGGGATTTTTTTTTTTTTTGAATAAAGTTAAGTTGTGAATTGTTGCTTGTCGTATGGGAGCCATAATTTATTTGACAGTGAAAGTAATGCCTTGTGACGACTATTTATATCTCTATACAAGCAAATAAAGAAACATTCATTTGAAAGTTTTATTTCATTCCAAACACTTATTTTTTTTTAAATATATCTAAATAATAAAGTTATTAAGCAGGTGTTTTCCATTTTGAAAAAAAATTACCTAAACAAACCTTCTTCTTTTGAATATTTAATCTGTGGCTAACCAAAATGCTATATCTATGGGTTAACCTCAATACAACATGGTGAGTTCAACGTTATAGCAACTGTTTTACATATTGGATTTCAATCAAATTACTCTCTAAACCTTTCCAACACTAATAAGAATAAACGGTTCTGTTTTAAGCGAAAGCGGTAGAGTAATTTTTGAGAAAATTTAGAACACACAGACAAACATTCAATTTTATATACTGAGGTAGAAATAAAACGATCTCTTGGTTACCGAGAGAAACTAAAAATTCCAGAAATTAAAATTCCATAGTGTGTACTTATGATATGTTTCCTTATAATATTTTATTTATACATGTATTTACTGGGGGACATGTGCAGTGTATAAGTGTGTGTGTATATGTGAATATGTTTGTAGGTGTGAAAAGTGGTGATAATTAGAGTTAATTCAATTAACTTATCGAATATGCATGAATGTGGCTGACTGTTTAACGACGTTTGAAAAGGAAGGAGCAGTTGTTTTGGAAATAAATTTTATTTCTACCTGATAGATCACAGAGCATTTATAAAATCCACATATTGTCCTAGGACAAAAAGAATCGCCGTTTAAACAAATGAAACTACTCTGTTTCGTAATATTTTTATCAGTTTGAGTTATCTTGTTTGTCGTTGACTTGGCACAGGTATTTTTTCTGAAACGTTTATTTTTCTCTCACCGCCCATCTCTATAGTTCAGTCTAAAAGTATGCCATGTCATTCAAATTTGTAAAAAAAACCATGAAAAATTACAAATGTTAGTTTATCAATATATAAAGATAGTATTACAAAATATTTCACCTGGAGATTTTTTGTTTTGGAAATCATACAAAATAATTGCTTAGTGTCACCAGGTTATTCCACTAAGGAAAACACAATACAGCTGCAATAACAGAACAACATGTATGAATGTGAATGAAGCAAGTAGTACATGACTAGACACAGTTTTGTGGTAGTCCATCCTCTCTGCCTCTCCCTCGACGAAACGGCTTGATATTTAGCTAAGTAGTTAAATGAATAAACTTACATTTTTTACTTCATTCTCTTTTATAAACTTTTCTTTACAGTATAATCTACAGCGTTTAAAGCTTTTAGGTTTGTTATTGTTATTTAATTTCTGACACATTAATTAAAGTAACATATTTTAACATGATAAAATATAAATATAACATGACATATAAATACAAACACGATAATTTCTCGATTATAGAGGTATTAATTAAAAGAAAAACTAAACGGATAAAATAATTTAAAAAAAAAAAAAATTTACTACTTACATACATACTTACTATTATTATCGTGTAAAAAACGTTGTTAATTATATATAATAAATTTAAAAAAAAAGAAAACTACTGAAAAAAGAATAACTATGAAGGAGAAACATGTTACTCATGTTTTTTTTTTTAAATTTAATCTAAATCAAAAATAATAATGCTATTATTGAGTTCTACAAGTATTTTTCGTTTTTATTGTTTTGACAGCTGTTTCGGAGTTCAAGGCCATTTTCAAACTGTAGTTAATTCACATTGTGACGACTTATTTATATGATTTTATTTACCTTCCCCCCATTCTAATTTGGACGGGTTTTTAAAAATAACGATTTATTCTCGGTAAAACCGAAATAGTTAGAAAATAATTAAAATTCTCTATTCTGTGGGGTTTTTACATTTATAATGTGTTTCCCCGTGTTGAAAATCGCCTTTAACGCCGAAACAGATGTCACAATAATAAAAACTAAAAATACTTGCAGAACTCAATAATAACATTATTAAATATGATTTACATTAAATTAAAAAATAAATAAATAAAGTTCTACGAATGAAACACAAAAGCAATTAATATGTTACACATAGATGTCAACCAAAATAATTATTCATGACATACGAAAAGTAGCCGTTTTCCACAGGTTTAATTTTTGTTATTCTTTTTTAAGTTAGAGAAACATTCCTTGGTTACGAATAACCTGATAATATTTGAAAATATCCTACTACCATCATACTAAGCGAAAAATGTTCCTTGTGTCACGATGGAGGACTTTCTTAGCCGATGAGTTGAACTTATCACGCCTGGGTGCGACCCAAACTCTATTCCAACTCAACATAACAAAATTTATATCATAACTATGTCGTCCATCTTCCACGTGTTGATTTTGTTGATTAGAATACATTCCATAGAAAAACATACTGCATAAAGACATAGATAATTTATTACTAACTAAACAGTTTGACCTTGTTGACAGTGTGGTTCGGTTTTCCTTGCTATAAGCGTCCTAATTTTCACGTTATAGTTTCTTCCGTCCCGCCTACGTGGACTTTATTACGGGGCCGGTGTTTGTTTTATGTAACCAACACTACTACTTGTCAGCGCGGGAAAAAATACTTCTATTTTCGAATGGTTACATTGACAAAAAAATAAAGAAAATGCCGTCCGTAATCTAGGGCCAAGTTACGTAACATCTGTGTCTATGTTTATTTTGGAACCGTTATGACTAGAGCACTAGTGTGACCACACGATATCTGTGAAATAATATTATTATCATTATTATTAAAAAAAATAATAATTCTAACTTGAAAATTTATTAAAACAGTTTGTTAAATCACCCGAACTTTTTCAAGGCAATTTAAAATCGTAGTAAAACACGTATAGATAACAGCTTTTTACAAATGTTACAAAGGAATAAAAGATTACATTTATTGTTTTCTGTTTTATGACACTATTAGATGCATACTTTTTCTTGTATTTAAAAAAAAATGTTAGATAATCATTTAAAAAAACAAAATCAAACGACACAGTAATAATTCATATGTATTGCCACAAATATTTTTTATAATACACATTTGTACATATATTTTTTTGTAAGAATGTTCACGCATAAAAGCTATGCTTTGCTGTGTGGGCGGGGATTTGTTATCTAGAGGTTTATTATTATTTTTTTTAATTTAATTTGTTTACTTTTGTTTATTTTTAATAATTTTATTATTTATTAAACTTATTTGAGTTTTGTATTCCAAAAAGTTATTATAACGAATCTTATCTTTTCCGGTATTTTATAAGTTATATATAAATAAAAATTAATGTAAGTTTGTTTGTTAGCTTCGATATTTTCAAAAACCACTGGACCAATTTCGCTTAAAATAGCACAGTTTGTTTTTATTAGTGCCATGAAGGTTTAGAAAGTAGTTTGAATGATATCTAATATATAAAACTGTTGTTATAACGTTTTAAAATTGGTATGAAAAACATTGAACTCGACATCTTTTATTTAGGTTAACCCATTGATGTAACACCCTGGTTAGCCACAGATTGCATAATTAAAATAAGAAACTTTTTTTGGTAGAATATTTTCAAAATGGAAAAAACGAGTAGGTACCTACTTAAGAACATTATGATTTAGAAATGTTTTGAAAAAATAAATGTTTGGAATAAAATAAAATATTCAAATGAATGTTTCTTTATTTGGAGATAGTTACTTCCGCTGTCGAAGCAATTATTGTACACATAAGCAAGGCCGGGTATACACCATGTAGTTATTTATGAATTCACAGGTTCAATGGAAAATATAATGATTTATTTTGTTTAAATGAAGAAAGCAAACATTCTTATGTTCCCAAAAGCATGAAAAAACTTGAATTCCACCTGCTACCATTATTTATAAATGGAGAATGTTATTTATGCAATGACGGTGGATTTAGATAGAAAAGGATAACAATTTTCATGTTTCAATATGCCAGAGCTCTCCGTTCTAGAATTTTGCTGCTAAATACAAACAGATTTTTTGCTTTTCAGATAAAAAAAAGTATAGACAATAAAAACTTTATTTCATTGCCTGAAGCGCCAGAAATCTTTGCATCATTTTTGACATACTCAAACCGATAGCACCAAGTAATAACAACCACTGAACAGAACCATTCCGGTCGTATCTGTGTTCTCAAAAAAAGTTCAATTGTCCCTTACTTCGGGTGAAATTGGTCAAATTTATCCGTTTAGCTACATTTATTACTTTGTCAGCAGCTTTAACATACATTAAATTTAATTAGCTTGTCTGTTGCATACAAGTCGAAAAACCTTACGTAAATTAGTGAAATAGTAATTTTATTGTCTTTCAAGTGGGCTATTTTCACAAAACCGGAAAATTCTAAGTTTATTTTTGTAATTTTGATAATCGTACTAAAAACGTGTAATTTGAATGCATTCATTCATAATTATTGATTTTAAAAATGACATGAAACCACTCATTCACGGTAAAAACTTGCTAAAACGTCATTGTGATGTAGAAAACGCTACTAGTTAGACGACTGTCACCGATATTGACCGGCACGACGTCTACAACGCCTTACTCATGAACAAAATGAACATGTCGTTTTGGCAGCAAATCAAAAATGACGCATTTAAAATTGTCATAGAAAATTTATTCGTCAACTTAAAATCAAAATTAAATTGGTGTCATTATCGTAATTTTTTTCGACAAAATAAAAAAAAAAAAACATTGAAAATACTATAATAGTAAATTGGTCCATACTTGTACAGATTTTTCATTCTGAGATAATTCCGTATGGCATACCTACTAGAAACCCAACAAGAGATGCCCATTGTGCCAATTATTAGTCTTAATAATAAATAATATATGTCCCAGTGTTTTTTATGATAATGAACGGTCAATGCAGTTCCTTATATTCGGCTGAGTCAACTTTATCGCATGTGGTTGTGCAAAGAATTAAGCAAGTACATTATTGCTCTAGAAGGCCGCTGGGATGGACCAATTGATAAGATAGATACGTTTACTCATCTCTTGACCAGAGAACCATTATCTCGATTTATCCAGGAAAAATATTTTTATTGGAAGATTGAGAAATTACCTATAAAGTAATTATGGGATCACCGATTACCAACTGAACGGAAGGCAGTGAGGGAGTAAAAGGAGAAGGAGAAGAGGTGGGTTGGAAAGCATTCGACTATTCAGATGTGGTCACTAAAAATAGCTAAAGTGTCACAATGTCAAAAGCGACCGAACTGAGAGTATCTACCATTTCGGTACAAGGTACATGTGTCAAATAGATATATCTCTATATATAAAATGGATGTTTGTCTGCCTATCTAACCTCGATTTTCTAGAAAATTACCCTACCGGTTTCGCTGAAAATAGCACAGTTTGTTCTTATTTGTGCCGGATAGGTTTAAAGATTAGTTTGAAAGAAATCTAATATGTAAAACTGTTGCTACAATGTTTTAAAAGTAGTATAAAAAACTTAGAAGTCGCCATTTTGTATTGAGGTCAGTCCATAGATATACAACTCTGGTTAGCCACAGATTACATATTCCACAAACGAAGGTTTGTTTGGGTAGAATATTTAAAAAATGGAAAACACATTTAGGTACCTACGAACTTTATTATTTAGATATATTTTGAAAAAATAAATGTTTGGAATGAAATAAAATTTTCAAATTAATGTTTCTTTGTATTTCTTTGTTTAGAGATATTAAAAATCAATTATGGGACCCAAACGACAAGCAAGAATTCACAACTTCATAACTTTATTCCAAAAACTAAAAATAATCCCTAACAAGGCCGGGTACATATCAGCTAGTATTTAATAAAATCGACAAGAAATGTTTTGTTTAAACCACTATTTAATATATAAATATCAACGTGTTTTGGAAGCAAAGCTTCGCTTCCTATTATTTACTGAAATGACACCAGACAGTAATAATACATTTGTTGTAAAAGACATATTTTTTTAACGCGACCACCACCAAGGACTCCCAATTGACCGGATACAGTGGGACGATGGCACCCCTAATTGTGGTTTTAGTGGCCGAAGGGGTGGGGTGGGGTATGATGTGCGGAAGAGGAAGATGGGGAAATATCTGTCTTTTCAGATCTAGTCACCAAATACCATCTTGGAACGTGCCTTAAAAATACTATGTATTATTTTACAGAATTACATAACCGTGATTTACCACAGGGATTCGAACGCATGACCTTTCAATCGTAACCGAGGATCTTAACCGCTCTTAACGCTCAGCACCCAAAAAATATACATTTTGCAGGTTGCTAACTTAAGAAGTACTACGAATGATTTATCTGTTAATTCTATACGGGTAATTAGTAAAATGTATAAGGTTTCAAAAGACAATAATTCTCAAACTGTAATGTTTTAAAATATGTATGAAATGAGTAGTGGATTGTTTTGTAAAACTTTCAAAGGTTTTCAATTCGCAGCTATGTTGAAACATTTTAGGATATCTCGTAGAATTTAAGAATTACAGTTTGAGTATTTTTGTCTCACCGAAGTGCAAATATGCTACAGTAAATTATGTTATAATTTCTTCAAACGATTTGTATTCACTTTGTGGCATCATTACTAATAAAATAATTAAATAACATACTTTGTATTGATACACAGATATCTACATATTTCAAAAATGATGCTCTCTTCATCAGGAGTATATAGAATACTAAAAATAATAATGTCAAGTATAAACGAATGATAAAAATTAGAACAATGTAAGAATAAAAATTGATTAAAGTAGGTAAGTAATTAATCAAAAATGTTAATTAAAAAAATATTATAAAACATTGCATAACAAATTTATATTAGAAATTTAAAAAAAAAACATTTAAATATTTTCTTTAAATAGCTATCTCTTGAATTTATTTTCATATTAATATTTATAATATATATATATTTTAATTTCTAATAAATCTTTATATTAATAAAGTAGTGAATACAAAGTATATCATTTAATTAATTTATTATGTTAATTCTATTTTCGAAATTACTTTTTAAAACTTATTTACTCATGCTCCATTTTAAACGGACGTTCTAGAGGTCCTGACCCAATGAGCTTTCCGCTCTGATGTGGTCTTACCTAGAAAAAGTCCTATAAAAAATAGAAAAATCTAATTTAATGAGTTTACTCTGACTGACTTTGAACAAACAAGATTACATTTTTAAAACGGAAGTTGGTAGGAAAATTTAATTACCGCTACCGTAGCCATAGATAAAGGTTTCTTTGGAATGCTTTTATATCGAAAGCTTGTTCCGTGAAATGAGCTTTCCACTTTTTCAATATTCAATGAAAGAGTTGAGGATGTTCAGAGCTTTTAAAAATTCAAAAGCGGTTTGGTTCTGACAAGCTTTTCCAGATATATGATGGTGGTTATACGTTGTAAACACGCCCACCTCGAGGTATAAATAATTATTACGGGCATTCAAGTTCACGATCGTACACACGAGTTATTAACGTAATTATTCATGTTGTACGATAATATAATTTAAAAAAGGTTTTTTAACACCGTCATTTAGAAATGAAAACCTGACTCAAACTATCCCGATTGAGCTTTTCGAAAAACAAATTCCGTCAGTCTATCTCGATGGCAGTGACGTGCTATCATAAGTCTATAAAGGGAGAAAAGGTGGAAATTAGGAAAGGGAATCTTTAGAAAAAAATATTGAAATTTTTTCAAAAGGCATCAAATTTCTTATCAAAATGTATATTTTCTATGAATTTGGTGAGGTATTTGTACGCTTATTTATTCAATTAGGGAATGATAATCAGTGGAAGATGATAATTAATTTTACAATTTCACATGTTCAATCTCCAATTATTCTTATTCAAACTTGAAAAACTACACACGCTAGCTTTGGTTATAGAGCAATGCATGCCACTGCTCGATAAGGTATATTTACTGCAATTGTTTTTATAAACAATAATTATTAGCCTGAAACACTCATCCAAATTGAAAAAAACCTTCCGAGCAAAGATAAATGTCGCCGACAGGACTCGAACCTGCACCCTTCTGATGCCGGTCAGATGCTCTACCGTTGAGCTACGTCGGCTTATCGCAAACCCGCCAAGTTAATCAATATATACTAGTGTTTCATTCAATAATTACTGTTTTTATTATATTTCACCTGTAAACAACCAACTTTATTAGTATGAGAAAGGCTTGTAACGGCTAAATCCCTCAATAGATGGCGTCGAGACAAATTATGTCTACATTTTATTGGTGAAAATTGCTTTGACTTGTCAAATATTTATTAATTGATAAACTAAAGTTTTTTTTTCCGGCAATCAGAAGGGTGCGGGTTCGAGTCCTGTCGGCGACATTTATCTTTTCTCGGAAGGTTTTTTTCAATTTGGATGAGTGTTTCAGGCTAAGAATTATTGTTTATAAAAACAATTTTTACCCTTTGCGCTATGCACAAAAATCTTGTCTTAAAAAAAAAAAAAAAACTTTTGTTTATCAATTAATATATTTACTACATTTAGAATGGAAGATTTTTCGTAATATAAGATGCATTTAGTAAACCTAAGACAAACACCACCATTGGATCCTTCCTTACAATTATCTGTAGACGAAATTAATGTTCTTGGCATTGTTTTCCGCCACAAGCAGACGTCAGCATATTATCGATAACTCCCCAATAAATATTTCGGGAAGTGACATTACTCCGAAGACTCGTGTCAAATTACTCGGTATCAATCTAGATGCCGCATTCGGCGCGTGCACCGGTGCCGAAGGGATTAAAGACGCTAGTTACTCCAGAAAATTCGATTGAAATAACTGTAGAACAAGGCAAGAAGAAACTGTGCTATTTTCAGCGAAACCGGTCGAAATTTTCTCTGACCGACCTCTGCCTCTGCATTCAGAATTTCCATGTACACAATACAAACTTCCTTTGAAAACTTAAAGTTTTCACTCACTTAAAAAAATATATGTTAATTTACCCAATGGAAAAAAAATCGCAAAGCATGTCCGAAAATATAAATAACACGTTTGGTTCTCTTATTTAACATGTTATAGATATAAAAAAATTCACAGCGTTTCATTAAATGTTACTTAAGTCGGTGGTCTTGAGATTTTTTGCTCTATTCTAAATATATCGCGTTTTATTAAATATTTTTTAAAACGATCGCTTACGCCCCACGGGTTGTTTATATTAGCGCGCTCTCTCTCTCTTCCATATTAACATATCTTATTTTCAAACAATGTTCAGTTTCCGCTTGGAGAGTATTGCTGGGTCTTCAGATTCATGGGTTGTGGGTTCGACACCTGGCGTGCGCCTAACAAATTATTTGTATTATTTTACAAAGAAAATACTTAGACATTATCAAATACGTATTTGCGCCCCATTCCAGAGTGGCAGATTATTTCGGTGTTACCCTGGTAAAACACTACCATTCAGACTCGAAACACTGCTTGAAATGGTGTTAGTTGTGTTTAGAGATCATATTCGAATAGCCAGGTACTTCCCGACCTCCTCCTGCTCATTTCCTTAGCCTTCCCACATTGTTTTGTCTCATATACCAAAATGAAAATTCCATTGTCATACTGACTCAGGGCAGTCGGGACTCTTATGTGGTAGCACATTTAAAAAAAACTTGTTTCGAATCCTTTTGTAGTACCTACTGACAGTGTGTTTTGCAAAGCCGCTGGTTCCGAGAAATATATAAATAAGATTGTCCGAAACACCAAAAGGTCTTCATCCATTGGCCAATTGAAATTGGCTGGTGATTGTACTATTTTTAACATCACTCTTGCCTTCCAATCAGTGTTCAATTAAAGAACAGATGTTACTATTATGCAATATAATTAGATTTAAAGTTCTTTTAGACAAAATATTTCAGTTCTTCAAAATGGCCTCTGTATTGTCAATAAACATAATACGTTAACCAATTTAAATTCGAAATAGTTCAATAAACCGGTAACCTAGATAGAATCTGCTTTTCGTACTTATGTTTTGAATTTTAGCCATAGCCTAAGTAGGTACCTACCGTTGTGACCCGACTGGCTAATCGTCCATTAAAATTGCTTTTATCCAGTGGCGTGCATTTGACCCTCAATGGACGCTGACTGCACAGTCAGCCACCCAACATAATTGATAAATAATGAAATGAATACTTGTGTTACTGATTTTGTATTTGATTTAAAACCATTTTTTTGTCAATGTTTTATGTTTTAACTTCATTTAATTTCTCTTATATAATAGAAATGGTCTACGAGTATATAAGAGAAATATAATAGAAATATATACAACACAATATATATAATAGAAATGGTATTATATAAGAGAAATTAAATGTGACTCTCGTGCATACAATACTCGTACACGCCAAAGAGATTATTTACTCTTTCTCCCCAGACATCGAGCCGTTGTATTTGAGTGTAGTTACGACTACTCCTCAACAAAACTTTGAAGTTAACACTATCTATTCGAAGATCGACATCGCTGCAGTGCTTCAAGAAGTTCTGCAGCGAATTGTTGCTGACTGCAAAATCAGCCGCAAAACAACATAATAATTGATGAAAAATTTTATGGATACTTCTGTTATTTATTTTGGAATTATTATGTTTTTAGATTAAAAACTTTTTTAAAATATTTTATTTTATTTTATTTAAATGTAGAGATTATATGTAACGTTAATTTTATCTGATTTGAAAAACCGGCTGCACCCCGGGCTCCGGAATGAATAGCTGAGCAGTGACCTTTTTGTCAATTTCTAAAATTATATGATATGTTAAAATGAAATATTTAAAATAATTTCTCAGACCGGTCAGTGACTGAGTTGACAACGCCTTTGGGTCTCATCCAGGCGTTGTAGGTTCAATTCCTAGGCTGGCTTAGTCCTCTATTACGACACAATCAACATCTTTCGCTTACTGTGATGGTAGTAGGAGATTTTAAAATACTGTCAGTTTATTCATAACCAGTCTTTGCATTTCTTTAAAAAAAATTATTATTGACAAATAAATGTTTTGATTATATGGTCTTATTATTGAAAGCTTTTACCGGTAACATTGTTTACAGGTGACAAACTTACATCGAACCAGCTTGAAGTAAATCTAATAGAAACAAATGAGAAAAATTTTCAAATAATAACTTTTATTCATGGGAGTGAAAGACGTTGTTTGAAAAAAAAATGGTTTGGTAAAGATATCTAATTTATAGATAGGTATAAATACAAATGCTGTGATTATTGAACACCACCGTGACGGAGTTCATAGATACTAAATGTATTTCGCTGCACAAATATGTAATTTATCGCAATTACTACGTAATTTATGATTTCCATCATGAGCTAAGGAGTTTTAAAATATCTATTATTTTCAACAGTGATAAAAGAAGATACCTGTAACATAACGATGTTTATTCCATGGTTTTCAAGGAGTAAAGTTAGCAGATATTTAAATTGAGTTGGTTTCAATTTGACATCATCTTCTCTGTAAAAGTCACCGCACGCCAATGCACCATTGTTCGCAATAAAGTGACAGTGTATTGTCAATTCTGTATAGCAATTGTTTGGCTACTAAATAACATGGAGCACAATACAGGGCGAGGTAATGAGAATCCCAACCATTCGCACCTATTTGCTTTGAATACAGCCAAAGCACAAGTAGTTTAATAAGTAAATTAAAAAAAATAATCATCCATTAGGGCATGATTAAATAATAGCGGGCCTGAGAGCGGATCGGTTTACGCGAAACTCGCACGTGTGAACCGTGTTTTTTTTCCACACTGGCGTAAGTCATGGTCTACCGGGTGGTCGGGAACTTTATGGTGTTTGCACCGCATATTTCGAGAATTTGAAACTATTTCTTCAAGGGAATGTATAATCACCTATTAAATAATTAAAAATGTACTTTGTTTACAATCATCAATGCAATTATAGATATACCACGTGATTCTTTAGGAAAAAAAATTGATCTAATTATTGTACAGTAATTATTGCTGACAGAACTAAAAATTCTTTCAAGTCATAATTTGTTTTTTTTTTCAAATTGGCAAAAACACAGTTTTAGAGTATCTTTAACTCACGCGAAATACAACAAAAGATAATTAAACAAAAACAAACGTATTAACGATGATGACGTACAAACGTATGATGATGTGAGGTAAATAAAACATACTGGTATTTATTTTAAAGCATTACTTAATTACAATTACTGATCTTTATAAAATATACTCAATTTCATTTTTAACAACGAAAATGGTTATTTACTAAAATTTTGCACATAACTGTTAATATTTGAATTGATTTTTAGATTATTTCGAATTATTTCTTATTGTGTGTATTTTATAATTCTTGATGGCACCATGACGTTGTCTTCTTATTTAAAGAAATCTTTACATACAAAATTCATTGAAAGGGCGAGATCCATAGCGAACACCTTGTACCATATCCACCCGCGACTATTCCATGGCGGAATCTAAATCGGGTTCGCGCGATATCTCCGCTCCCTCGCTGTTTGGCCGTTTGGCCGTACTCTGCCGCTCTGTTCGCCGTCAGTGCGACGCGAGCCCTCCCACAGTCGGGCGTCTGCGTCGGCGATAGCCCGCTTACTGAATTCTAACTTTCCGCCGCGAGCCGCCTTTGATACCAGTTGTTATTTCAAATCGTTCCAATTTTCAAATCGTTCGAATTTTCTAATAACGCAGTTCTGCGATAGTGATGCAATTTTGCATTTGAGGATACAATTAACTTATTAAGGGTGCGTAATTTGTCGAATTTGTTTATTTCATTACAAATTAATATTGTTTATTATTAGTATTATTTATATCTGTTTTATAAACGCTATGGAGGAAATTCATTCCCAAACTGGAGTGATGATGTTTTGTTTGTGAAAATGCAAAAACACTGTTTTTTTAAACGTCACATTGACGACTTTCGGCCATACAATTTGTTTTTCGAACTATTCCAATATTAGTAGGGATCCATTATGATTGTTTAAGAGGTACGAATAACGTTACTGAAATGAGAACTTTTTAAAATTTGAAACATAATATTGACAAGTGTTTATTTATAAATGATTTCACTAAGGTACACTACTCAATAACAAAACATTGTATTTAAAATAGTTCGATATTTCTGTTTTTGTTTCTTCTTAAAAAAATATTTTTATTTTTAGATCGCAGAGATTTGACAAAAGTACAAGGTTTTTCTGAGATTTTCAATGTTAAGTTAGTGCAATATTGTAAAATGTTTCAACGTTTTTATAAATTATATTTAACACAATTTGATAGAATATTACATGTGACATAAATAATCTGTTTAAATAGATAATATACAACATCATCAACATGCATCATAACATATAATCAATTGTTAGAATATCAAAACCAACGATAAAACATCAGCAATTCAGATTAACAACATAAAAAGTAATGTACATTCATAAAACATCAACAACAACCCCAAAAAGGATTTCTGTTGTATTTACTTTATTTTATGAACTTTCCAGAGATCGTCATGATTGCCCCGACTTTCAAAGCGAAGGCTTCATCGTCAGGTAGTAAAACAAACAAAGGGCGTGAAATTTTTTGTGTATTTTTGATATTGTGAAAACTGTATTTTTTTATAACAGAGTGAAACATCAGACTAATGAGCCTTATTAACAGTTTTTATAACAGACCTAATTAGAATAATTTGTCGTATTTTTACATAAATGTCGTCAGTGTGTTTGGTGTACAATTTGTTTTTTATTTGAACAGGTAAGTTTGTTTTGTGACTGTCTACAACAATTTGTATGTAAATTTTCAGTTTTTCATTGAAAATTTACTTTATGTCCCCAGTATTTATAATATATGTCTGCCATGTTTTTTTTCCCATTCTGTAACACGCATTATGTTTAAACGAGTTTTCGTTTATACATTTTTTAAAGTTTCATCAATGAATCAGTATAATGAGTACAAATCTAACTGTTTTCGTTAATGGATAATTTGTATATTATTGTTTCGACCGGGATTCATAAGGGTTTCCTAATTTATCACATCATAAGGGGGACGGCTGCGGTGCCTGTTTCATACAAAACTGCATTTTGGATTAGAGGCTAAAATACCCATCCAAACTGAATGATCTATTTTTTTTAATTAAAGGTTTAGTAAATATCTAGTACGGATGAGAAGTATTTTATTTATTTTTGTTTTACCTTATGAAATATCGGCCATTAAAGGAATTGATTTTTCGCGATTTTAGAGTCATCTGTAAAAATTATTTTGGATCTAACGGTGTTTTAAAAAAAAGTTTTAACCCATTTGCTTTGAAAACATAATAAAATTAAATTTTATTTTTAAAATATTAAAATAAGCATTACGGTCGATTTTAAATTAAATTAAAAACGTTCAATTTACGGTGGAACACAAATTTGCCACACAAAATTTAAAATATCGACCCGAAAAAACCTTTTTTTTTTAAATGTTTTATTTTTTATTTATGTAATCTTACTTACATAGCAAATGTGATATATATTTTTAAAAAGTACCATAAACCCGCAAATAATTTTCTAAGCTGCCTCTAAAATTATGAAAATTGATTTTTTTTCATGGCACATACTTAAAAAATTAAAACGAAAATAAATAAAATAGTTCTCATGCGTACTAAATACTTACTAAACATTTAATTTAAAAAAAAAAATAGATCATTCCGTTTGGATGGGTATTTTGGCCTCCAATCCAAAATTCAGTTTTGTATGAAACAGGCACCGCATCCGTTCCCCATAATACTCTTTAATGCATCAGTTAATAAAGCACACGATAAATATTTAACCCCCTATTTACAATTAAGTTTAACGTCGTTATATAATTGACGTATTTTCACAGTTAAATAATATATTTTTTAAATATTTTGCTGAAATGTTATTTTTCGTCTTTACTCAAAACTATTTAAAGCAGTCTGCTAGGATAAGTGCCAGAATATTTCTATGTCGGTCAATTAATTCTATAATCAGCCGTTTAAAATTTTTGTAAATATTCGTAAACTTCTAATTTATAGACAAACGAGACTCAAATGATTTATTCCAAATTATTGGGGTTAATTCGAGGATTTTTTATTTTTATTTTCGATGCTATAACTCATTTTGTTCGTCTCACCCACGTAATTAAACAATATCGATCAAAGTAATGAAGGGTTGTTTACGATTTTATACTTTGTTTTCTAAATTACTTAAAATCTTATTTTTAAAACGCATTGTTTCATTAGCTATAGAGCTAAGCGTAGGTACGCGTCGTTGATTATATATTATATCAATAGATATACATGGTGTGCAGAAACTCATGGAATAACTGAGAAACTTTTGAAGAGTCGATTTTGTGGTGTAATTCTTTTGATTTGAGCATTCGTTTTCGAATAAATCGAGTCCGAAGTTGGAATTTTTTACCAAATAAAAACCACTAGTTTATTTTAAATTTATCGCAATCGCTTTAGTTTATCCCACGCCTTTTTGGTGTTAAATTTAAAACTTACATAGATTGGGCATAGAGTATCCAACATATAATAAGAGGGAGACAAAATATAAAACGCAGTAATGGAACAGTGTGACAGAGATATACATACATGCAATAGAATGAATATGGACAGAACGTCAAAGGGGGGAGGGATTAAGAAGGAAGTGGGAAATTTTGAGTTATAGGGAAATATATCAAAAATGGGACTGTAGGAATTTCTCGATTCAAATTTGTGAAAAGTCGGTCGTTAATATCACCTGTTTCTCACCTTTTGAAAGTCGTCGAAGCTCTATTTTTGTAGCCCTATAGTTACTGAAAAAGAAAAATAAGTGTAAATTTGAGATGTGCAGACCGAATTTTTTTTGTTATTTTTTGTTTTTGTTTTGGGTTATCTTATGTAATATTATTTTACCGGTTTCCCGCTTTTACCATGAGTTTTCGGACACCGTGTAAATATGTTTTTTTTTTTTTTTTAAATATGAACGTCAAATTTGTAACATAAATGTATTACTAATACTTACGAATTCTTTTTTTCAATCAATGTATATTCTGGGAAGGTGTGTATATCTTCGTATCTGTATATTTTTACTGAAATAAAGAAAAAAATAACATTTTATACGATAAGGCAAACATAATATAATTTCATCTATATGATAATACTACAGTTGAAAGTAACAAATCTAATTTGGCATATGATTCGGAGTAAAATATTTCGGTCGGTATTCCGGAGTTTCTCATTATTCCATCTTTCGGGTAATAATCGGGTTGCAAAGTTGTATTTGGAAGAGAACCTTATTGGTTTTTCAATTCAGTGGCGTGGAGTCAGAAATCAGTAGAATATATTAATAAAATGGCCATTTTCAAATATTCGATTCACAATTTATACCCCAAATTGAAAAACTACTCACAGCCTACTTTTAGAGCAACGTACGCCACTGTTTTTAATGTATTTGTGTCATGTAAGTAGGTATTTATGATGTGTACACTATCCCAAAGATGACATAATCGCAGGACGAGTGTCTAATAGATTTTTACACAAATTTTCCTTTGTGAATAATGAGCTATATTTTATATGCTTCGCCAGTAATTAAAAACATTGCTTAAATATAATAATTTTCTATGAATGACATAACCATGATCCCGACACCCAAAGAGCCGAGATAATCAAGTCGCCAGGAACGAAGAACTTGACAATGGGGTATTGAAGATAAATATTTTTATAAGGGTGTTACAGTCTTGGTGGCATATTGGTTATGTTCACTTTATTGTCATGTATCGGGCATCAAATCTCAATAAATAATGATCATTGGGATTAATATTTTTGCTCTTATATATATACTCTTTAAAGTTCTGTGATGTTCTTGAATCAAAGGTAAAATTTTGAAAGCTGTTCGCAATTTTTTTTTTTCAATTTTATGTATATTTTTAAATGTACGAATTAAAATGTTAAACAATACCAATAAACATACTATCCGGTTTCGTAAGATGGTGAAGTAATTTAAGAATTCATCTCAAACTCAGATTAACGTTTTTTTAAATGTAAATCAGTAATTCCTGACGTTATTTGGAGTAAAAAAATCTATCCGAAGTTTCGGTCTCCGATGACATTTTTTGTTGTTTTTTTAAATGTATTTTTTTTTTATATTTTCAAATACAAAAAATAAATCTTTCATTTGATTTCACCGGTAAGTCAGACGAGTAATCACTCAATCCCCCCACCCCGATCCTAACTGTTCAATACCTCTTTCAATACCTTCAAGTTTTTATACGAATTTTAAAAAAAAATGTCACCTGAGACTAAAATTTGGTTTTCATTTTTTACTTCAAATAAAGTCAGGAATCATTGGTTAAAGTAAATCAGATATGTCTCTTAACACCTTGTATAGGGCATAATGGTTTCATTTAACTTTAAGGTAAATGCGGCTTCATGCTTTTTACCGACGTTCTTGTAATAGCTAAAATCAAAAACAATCTATTACGGCACGCCCCTGCTGAAATGTTTAACATAATGCGCGTTTCTCTCGGTATCAATATAACTCCATGTAGGTTATATACAATTCAATATTATCTAATACGTGGTTCAATATAGTTTGCCATGCACATGCGTTCCGCCCTATCCCACGGGACGTTTCACAGCTTCGTTAGGAGAGTTCAGTCTGCGGTATATGAGTATTAGAACATGGCAGTTCTAGAGAGTTCACCAGTCAAGCTTTAATTTATTGTCCCCACTTGTCAAGGCGTTGAACCACATGGCCACCAGAGTTCCTCTATCTGATATAATATCGCCCCACCGAATGAACACACGTAATACAAACAGTTTCGTTTTGTTGTCGTTCGTCATTGTTCGCAATGTTCCCAATCTACAAACGTAAATGCTCGCTGTCGACAATGAGTACAACCAGTTAAAAATCAAATAATTACACATTCTGGATAATTGTATTTCACGTGACAGTTATGCAGCTTTTATATTTTACCTGTCGCAGAGCAGACATCGTCTAGTGAGACGGGTAAAGTACATATAATTGTATAAAATTATATGCCGATAAACGCACGGGTTGCCGGCAATGAAATGAATATATTTTTAACGTACATACGAAAATGGATTTCTACAAACGTAACAAGGAAACCATTAAAAATATATATTTGTAATATGTAGACACATACAGAATTCCATCTACAATTCAATCTTGGATTTAAATTGAAGAAGGGAAAGAGAAGTGGGATAAATTAGAAAGTACCTGTATTTTGGTAACCAAATTCAAAAAGTGATATAAAATGATGAAAAAAAAGAAAACTTGGTTAATTAGGTTAAGTCAGATTAATGTTAGTCTTAATGACTTTACATCCCTTTTTAAAAGGGCGTTGAACCTTTTATACACAGCTAAAACCATTCCAACCGACGCTTATATTCTAATTGGTCGCCTCTCAACGAGGCGATACTAAGATATATTTCACACTGGAAAGAATGGCATACATTTGTTCTACGTTCGAAAGACTTTCTCGCAGTTAATTTATTATTTTTGTATGAATTGTGATTTTCCATCCCAATTTGGTATTGTTAGTGCTAAATCTGAATTGCAAAAATCACCATAATTTAATAACCTACACGAAAAGAGACAATTATAAAAAAAAAAAACAAATAACATTTTTTCGATCATTATTTTGAATGGCTTGCAATTTTGCCGAGTCACGCTTTGGGAATCTCTGTTCCCCATTTAATAAAGAACTGACCTCTGGTTAATTCAATAATAATTCTGACTCAGTTACTCATTCCAGTGGCGTGGCTTCAATGACCTGCCCCAGAAAGAATCCGATACCGATCCTCCCCCTAACTTTATCAGTCAGTTGATAGATTGGTAGGTACGAAAATTTCCCAATATATCGTTGATTTTATGACCCCTAGTCAGTAGAGCTAGTCTTATGGTGTAATTCCCTAGATATTGAGCAAAAGTTCATAAAAGTAAGATGGTGGACGTAATGCTATAGCGATACATATGTTTTTATATGAATTCGTGGTAAAAACTGAGTTTATGTTGAACAGTCGATATTTTATTATAAACCACACAAATAGTTTCATTTTGTACCCAATATCAAATCACTAATTTGTTCTATGAGCCATACAAATAACTGCGAAGAAGAACCGAAAGCTTTTTTTAATCGTTTTTTGGTTAGATTAATTAAACATATTGTAGATATTGTAGCATAATTTTTAAATTTTATTTATAGAAATATTTAAAGTCATATTTTTGCTTTAAAAAATGGGTTAGGTCTGTTTAGTTTCGTTTTTCTGTAAATATATTTTATTCATAGTAATTAACGTGAGGGCATTTTCAATGACGAAAAGTTACTTTTTTTTTCGAAAAGTTTAAGTTTTATTTAAACCTTTAGTTAAAAAAACGTAGTGAGTAGCAAATGATATGAAACATTAACAAACGTTTTTAAAAAAAATATAATGCTTCAAATTACGAGGAGCAATGTAATTAATATTACATAATCAGTCAATACGGTCCTAATTTTTAATGATCAAAAGAATGAGTGATATTTATAGATTAAGTTTTGTATTAAATTCATAATAATTCATTAACTACGCTCCTGAGAACTACTCCTCTCGAGTTGCATCTCAATCCACGCCCACATGGTTCATAAAGCTGTCATCCTCGCGAAATACTACCGACCTGTTCAGCATCCCGAGAACATAAACATTTTTTTAATAAAGTTCATTCAAATAAACATTTCACGGCAGACCGCGATATTTGCTTGTTTTCCAATTGCTTAAAGCTTGAAGGATACTAAATCTTCCCTGTGAATTGTTTAAATGTTTGAAATAATTTGAAATTGTTGGAAAATTTCTTCTGTTAGATTTTCAAATTTATAATACACACGAAGTACCTACATTTAAAATCCTAAGAAATGTAGCTGATTATCATGTTACCCACTGTTTAATGATCCATTATATTAAAAATAAACACAGATAATTTAATTGCTGTTCTCCAGTATCGCCCATACAAAAAGTATTCTGATATAGGAATAAAATAAAGTATATTTCGTTACCCGCTGTTGAATGCTAATTCTAACTAACTCTTTACCAGTCGACGTTCTGTTAATTTAGATATCAATCACCTGATTTTTAATTGCAGTATTTACGTAAACAACATAATAATTTATAATAATATTTATCTATTAATTCC
The DNA here is from genome assembly GCA_022606495.2 of Halesus radiatus. Taxonomy (NCBI): domain Eukaryota; kingdom Metazoa; phylum Arthropoda; class Insecta; order Trichoptera; family Limnephilidae; genus Halesus; species Halesus radiatus. The sequence goes on from JAHDVE020000990.1 coordinate 34,183, forward strand.
CATTGTATAACATTATTTGTGAAACTTACTAATGTAAAAAATATAATGTGTATTATGTCAAAATATTAAAGAGTGTTAATGTTAATAAACTATCTATCTATAACACCTACGTAGACGGATGAAATCAGGGAATCAAGAACGTTCCGGAAAAATGTAGCACGATCGAGTGAATCAATTTCTTGATTCAGGAAGTATCAGGAGGAGGATTTTTTTTAATGAAACCCCAATTTAATTAACTAGATCTTTACCGTATGAACATTAAATCGTATATTATGAATAATTGTTCCAACGTGAAGGACAAAGAATTAAATAATATTCACTTGCCAAAGAAGAATAATCTATGTAGTGTTTAGTGACTTTCCGACGGATTATTCCTATTTCCCATCAGTAGGCATTTCTATCCTCTCTTCCAATAACACATGTAAAAAGTGGTGATTTATTGCGATGCTCATGTGTCATTCGTACAGCTTTATGGGTATCACAATTATAAGTAAGTTTTGGTGTCATCATCTTGAAGTATAATCAATAGCAAACGCATTACCCCAGACCATACAAAGATGCTGGGAACCTGACGTTGTGATTTGAGACGGAGAATGGCCTATCTCAAGTGAGAGGAATAACTTCCGGTCAGTGCCGTTAGTTGGTTCTACTGAACGAATGAAGAAGACCTCACAAGCTGCCGATCGGCCTTGTGGTTTTACCGCGAGTTTTTACATACCGTTTTTATTAATATTTTATGGGTTTTTGATTGTTTTCTCTTTCAATCTGTAAAATTATTCCAACAGGACTGAATATATTTTTAACATTTTTCATAACATACGTATGTTTTACGAGAAAATACATGTATCTGAAAATTTCAATTTCATTATTACATTTAAGGACAGCCTTTCCAGACATATAGTTACTGAGAATAATCATAAAATTTCACTTTCCCGTTAATTTTAATGTTATATTTTCGAATGATCGCCGTTTCACCTTTATAAGTGTTGCCAAAACAGGTTATTTTAATTAATTCATTTCAATATCGTATCCTAAATAATATAAAAGAATTTCACAATAATAATATCGATCAAAAATTAAGATTTGCTTACGTTTCCATTAATGAACAGCTGGTGCATAAGAATAAACTCCAACCAATTATCATTTAAATTTGATCCAGAAACCATTTCAGCTACTGTGGAATTCGAAATCAATAAATTTTTTAATTATTAATTATTTTTATTGAGATTTAAAAACCTCGTTTTAATATTGAGCTTGAACTATGAGCTAAGTTGGTTAAGCGGTTGCCCCCGGATAGGCAGAGGTCCTAGGTTCAAGTCACAGATGCGACTGAAAACTTTTTATTTTCTGTCGTTTTTTTTTCCTTTTTGATGTTTCATTTAGGTTGTGTTAATATTATTTTTTATAATTCGAAATCAATTATTGCACATTTCGTATAGAATATCGTAGAAACGAACAATGCGATGCGATCAAATTGGTTATCGAGGCAAAACCAGAAGCGAACACTTTCCAGGAAGGTTATGATTGTAAAATGTTAATTCTGTCGCTTTCGCATTCCCTAATTCGAGTTTACCGTATGGGGGAAATCTACAATGGCATCACAGTATCGCCAGTTGACAGCGATATTTATCTGAACCACCATAAATACAGGCGCAGATTCATAAATTTCTACGCACATAATAGAAAAGCCTTATACGGCGAGAAGGCTTGTTACGGGAACTACGAAACCGTCTGCAGTACAGCCTTATAACCATCTGCAGTACTATACTGCCTTACAATGGATGCCATGCTGGCACCATCATTGTCAATTACTTCGCAACGTACGCCCATTTAAACGAGTAGTCGTGTGCATATTCTTTACTAAAGATTAATTTGACAGTGATAGTGCAGGGAGCATTTTAGAAAACAACAATGTTGGAGATAATGACATTCTTATAATGGACTGGTTACCGTTATTTATTGTGAAAAATATTAATGGTAGATTTGACTCTTCGGCACAAAAATTAAATTATTTTCATTTATAATGTTTACCTACGTATTTATTAATTATGAATCTTGTCTTAAATATACCACCTAACTATATACCTTCTCTCGTATTTCAACAGTATTTTAAAGAAAAATATTTTCACGATGATAAATTTTGAAGAAAAAATCGGACATCTTGTTCAATTATTTTTCAAATTAACTGATTAGTTTCCATGTTATAAAACTACTTTCGGACAAAAAAAACACATGTGTTTTGCGACAAAACCCCACAGCATCCTTCTCCCAGATACAAAACTGATAGAAAAGTTTAATGAGTACAAGTCAAGAATTAAAATCTGGCTCAAAGAAATCAATGAAATAACCCCGAAAACAGTACTAAAAACGACGTAGAAGACGCACCTAATCAGATGATATCAAATTAAATAACTCTAGTCCTCCTCAGCACTGGACCCCCTAGTGAGGATCAAATAGTTTACAAAATATAATACTTAGTACACCCCTTTGTATTTTAAACTGCTATTCCATAAACGTTTTTATACTTACACCGTAGTTTGTATTCTAACCTTATTATATATGTAGTCGCCAATTAAAAAATAAATTAAAATGTTCTATACATCACAATGAAAACGACGTTTTGAGCGGACAATTGTTGTGCCGACTTTAAATTCTCGAATGGAAACGTTTAGCATTAGGGAGTTTTAAGTGATAAGTACAAACAGATAATTTTGGAATTATCGTTATTACATCGTAAGTTAAGTAACGAAGCCTTCTCGTAATTAAATCAAAATTGGAAGTGATCTTCCTCTGCCTATTAGTATTTTTTTTTAAATTCGTGGGAGTCAGATATTTTTTTTGCATTCATCTCGATATCTCATGAAGATATCCGTAAAAGTAAAATTATTTCAATTTATTCGAATAATTTACTGAAGCTTGTAAACCTCATTATAATATTTATTCACTTAAGAAGATAATATTATCACATCTCAAGATCAGTCGCATCTGGGAATCATTGAAGAAGATAATATTAACACACCCCAAATGAACCACGAAACCGAAAAAACCACAGAAAATAAAAAATAAATATTACAATGAGGTTTACAAACTTATAACAAACAAACTTATATGAACAAATAAGTTATAAAAAATAAATTGAATATTTCTTTCCAGACTTATAAAATAAGTCAATAGATGTCTCATATGAATAAAAATCGGGTAGGTATATTTGAGACTCTATTCAGACTGCAATTGTGTTCGAGTAGAACTTTGCGATCATCATAAGGGTAGCAGCCAATAATATGGGATTTAAAAATGGAGGATAATATTAACAAGTCTTGAACTTGAAGTATAATATCGGTGTAGATGGCGTAAATTAAACTGGTCTCATTAGCTAAGTAGGTTAAACGGTTACCCCCGATAGGTAGAGGTCCTGGGTTCGAGTCCCAGATGCGACTGAAATATTTTTATTTCTTCTTATTTTTTCGGTTTCGTGGTTCATTTGGGGTGTGTTAATATTATCTTCTTCAATGATTAAATATTACAATGATGTTTACAAACTTCAATAAGTTATAAAAAATAAATTAAAAAGTATATTTTTGCTTAAATAGAAACCCTTAAAATTAGAGCTTGATTAAAAAAACAAACTTTCATCGATTACTGAACGTTTGGTTTTTGAATAAGTATCTAAAAATATGACAGTACATCTGAAGAAACAGAAAGGTTATCGGTAATATTTTATTGGAATCCATTATAAGAGATTTCTTTCAGTTGTCAAAGGACAAAGAGAGGATTGTTTGCTTTCCTAAGTGCTCTACAGTTCTTCGTCGAATTGATACCATAAAACCGCTTATTCCTTTGCGAAGAGACTTTTTTGTGTTATATTAATATTTACATCGTATTTATTATATAAGTATATAGTACCTACCTACTGTTAATGGGGTTATTTCGGGAACATTTGAAATGTTAAGCGTGTGCAAGATTTGAATTACTTACACTTTGAGCTGAGTTGCCCATACGGTTGCCGCTCCTAATTAAAACTTTACTTGTGATTCCACAGAATATCGTCCCTTTAGAGGAAAACCGCATAAGTATAATATTAACTGTATGACACATAGTTACTAGTACCCCTAATAAAGCGATATTCTACCAGACACGTAAAATCCACATTTAGAAAATATACGTTCTTTTCTCATAAGGCGATTTCAAACGGATTGCCATAGAGATATCCTGTTGCTAAGCTACCGCTCCAAAATCCTGGCTTTGGCAAAGGAAGCTTATCGAGCTCTGTTAACCAATATCAAATCTCACAAGCGGAGAACTCAACTTCTATCCAACGTTTCAGAGCCGATTTCCAGAGGATTATAATATAAGGTAATTATTGCGCCTACTCCGTGGCTCCCCATTTAATTAATTGATTTGCTGTAATTTATTAAAAGACCTGCCATATATTATGTTGTACCATTACAGGTAAAATTTCCAAAACTTAAATCACGAAATACTTCTTTGATAATGTAACGAGTATATATTTACCTAAAAAACATCTGGAATTTCACGACCTAATTCTATTAAAATATATTTTACTTTTCTTAAAATGTTTGAATAGTCCTGTCACCTTTTCACCCATAGAATAAGTGAAAAAAATTAAACATTGGTGCGCAAAGGCGCCCACAGCCCACAATACTGTAAATTACTAAATGTATGAAAAATAAATATATTTGAATAATATCTATTAATATCTTCTTAGGCCTTTTAAGGTCATTTTATAAATATTCTCGAGTCCTAAAAATTATAAATATTTCAAATAAATACCAACTCTTATTGTGGCACCATTCTAATTAATGTAACATCAATAGAAAAGGAGGATAAAATAGCAAATGTAAAAATCATATCATCTCTAAGCTTAAATTTTCTAATAAAACTGTGTTCATCTGAAGCGACCTGCCAGGTAAGCATGTTTTTCTGTATCTTTTTTGCACATAATAAGATAAAGAATTGGAAGTAATATTGGTACAGGCACCCTTGATCTAATTTTTCACAAAAACGGCTTTATACAAATCATGCAGTTATTATTATTATTTTTAAAATTGATTGTTTTTGTTAAAAAAATAATGTTTTTTAAAGCAAATACATTTGATAATATACGTATACATAATATAAGACTATGTATCAATCAAAAATGAATTTACCCAAAGAAGATTATCATAACTTCGTTATTTTTGTTCAGTTGAAAAAAGTTCTTAAAAACGTTCACACACCTTCCAAATGCTTTGTGAAAGTGAGCAAATACAATTTACGCACATTCCAATTAAAACGTAAAAATGATTTTAGTAGATGGAACATCCAAGTACTTCTTTTTCGATTAATATTATATACAAACAAAAAAATTATTGTCCAAAAAATTTTCTAAGAATATTTTCTTTAGATTATCATGAATTTATTTACCATTTAAAGTTTCGTGGTATAGGCGTGAAACGCGGTTTGTACAAATATAAAAATAAAAGAAGGTTTCTTTACACAGTACTGATTTTATTAAAAAGAAAAATATCTCAACAAAACAAGTAACTTTCATTCTAAAGGGGAGAGCAGATTTAAAATATTTGCCAGGTGGTTCGACAGTTGTAAGTCGCAATAGCCCTGGCTACGTGTAATTTTCAATTTTAATCCGTTATTTGTGTCTCACGCCTAAAACTCGTGTGTTTGAAAGATATGGATACATTGGGTCTTAACATAAGCTATGGCTTCCAATCCTTTCTGAAACTAGGAAAACCAGAAGGAACGGGAGTTACGTGAAAGTCGTTGTCAGGTTGACAATCCGCTCTTCAAAACATGACCGCAAAAATATTCAAGTTTGAAAGAATTCACATATTTGAACGATTGTACAATGAAACACGTACAGATAAACCGATAATAATAATTTTATTATAATAAATCAACAACTCTCAATGAAAATATGACAGAAGAAGACACAGAAAGTAAAAGATACGGTCGCGACTGAGACTCGAACTCACAACCTATACCTATCTCTGCCGATTGAGTTGTCTGTTTTATTAATTTCATACTTTATCTGAGAATTATTACTATTGAAATTTGTTATTTCATATTTCTTTTAAGTTGAATTCAGTTTTAAATACAAAATTAATAACTTTTTACTTTGGAAAAAAATCTTCATTTTTTATTGAACCCATTCAATTCGATTAATAACAATCAAATTTCTTAAATAAATAAATTGCCAATGTTTCTTTATTATAAAAATTAAAATTATATCCACAAAAACCATCTTCATATTAAACAGTTTTACGCCACAAAATGCGAAAATAAAGATTCATATTGGTAACATGTAGATACTGTAAATAAGCGCACATTCGATTTTATAGCATTGCATTGTTTGCCGATTGCCAATTTTTGTGTATGATTCGATCATTTGTTCTTGATTTTCGAGGACAAATTTTCTGCAAGTACCAGAACAGTGAGAAGTCATTGCAGCACACGCTTTGTGATGTTGAGAAAATAATAATTCTCGGGATTTTTGGCAAAACTCCCGCGGGTGATTCACTTCGAAAAAACATTATACTCGTTGGTACACCTTTAAAATGGTTTCGGCGCCCAATGCCAAGAAGGTGTAACATAATGGGTTATTATGTCATCTTTTAGGGCTATTTTAAGGTTCATTCAATATTAATAATATATTGTGGCAAAGCTGTGTTAACCAGAACGTCAGAAACAGCGATTCTAATTAAATATTCAATATACGAATTGGTTAAATAGGGCGAGTCTGTCGGTGGTTTTGAGTCTTCTCGCCTGGTTAGAAGATCCCGAAATTTAAATCCGGTCCGCCAATGTTTTGTTATTTAAATTATGTTATTTTTAATAGTTTAATCGCCAAGGAAAAGCAATTCTGCTGATGTAAACAAAAATTATATCAAACATAACTAAATCTATATTTCAATCTTATATGTATATATAAATGAATATTTGTCTGGATATCTGCCCTCAATTTTCTTGAAAATTAGTCTACCGGTTTCGCTGAAAATAGAACGTTTTTTTCTTATTACTGTCGGGAAGGTTCCCATATGTAAAACTGTTGCTGTAACGTTTTAAAATTAGTATGAAACACTTTGAACCCTCCATGTTGTATTGAGGTAAGCCCATAGATATACCAATCTGGTTAGCCACATATTAAATATTCAAAAGAATAATGATTGTTTGGGTAGAATGTTTTCAGAATGGAAAACCTACTTAAGACCTTTATTATTTAGATATTAAAAAAAATGTTTAGAATGAAATAAAATTTTCAGATTAATGTTTCTTTGTTTAGAGAAAATTAATTAATTAAATTCACTCAAACGAATCGCAAGAATTCACCATTTCATAACTTTATTCCCAAAAAATAAATAATCCTGAGCAAGGTCGGGTACACATCAGTTTTCAGTAAATTAAAAAACGGTTTTTTTTTAACTATCAAATTTCGGAACCTAGAAAAACTAATGTCATACCAGTTGCATCATTATCGCTTTGTACATAAATAATTGTTTTAATTCAGTGATTGTTATTAGGACCTACTTATGTTAAATTTGATTTATTTTAACCTTTCCTATTTATTTTTAAACCATAGTTTGGCATACATCTTCAATTCCGTCTTGTAAAACGTATTATTAAAAAATTCGGATGTGTCGACACAGTTTTGCAGGATGTAATATTTACAGATTTCTGTCAGGGCCAGTAAATATTAAAATAATTTTTATTACGCGTCCATTTCATTCTCCCGTGTTTCGAGAGTAATTTCGTTCAAGAGTTAACAGGTAAAAATAAAAAGGAGTGTTTTTCGGCCGATAGAAAAAAAACTTGGCGCATGTTGAAGTTATCATTAGCTCAATCTTTGAATCTGACAAAAGGTTTAATTACTTCGCGACAACAAGCGAAATTGCCCAGCTTCGTTTGTCATCCTAATGGCGTAATTTTTCTTGTTTGACAATTACGGTTCAAGTTGTATACTATTTTTAACTCGCCATTGAAGCGAAAAATCCATAGATGTGATAGCACGACGTAAAAATAGCAATTTGTTAGACGTCACATCCTGTTACAGACCATTGCGAGTCGTCACATTTTGTCCCCGAATCTCCATTTCCCCAAATAAATATAATTTTCTTGATTCCCGAAGATGAGACGGTAGCTAAACAAATAATCGCGCTATTCGTGAAAAGGTTTCATTCTATACAAGACCATAAATAATGTACAGAATTGTAAAATTAGTACTTTCTTCTCTTGAATCCGAAACCATTATCATTGTTTTCCCCCTTTCGTCCGAAAATAATGTGAAAAATCTGGTCATTATGATTTAGTTCAGTGGCCATTACCTATAAATTGCTCATTACGGAAAATAAATAATGATATCTATTAGCGATATTTTCGGATAAGATCAAATGGTTTCATTTCGTGAAAGTAGTTACTTTTGACACAACTGGGACAATCCAACGAAACATAAATTCGGGCTTTCAAGTTATTTTAGAGGGAAATCTCACAGTAATTGGTCTGGGACGATAGAAGACAAACACTGATATGTTTATAGTTCTGTCATGTTTTCTGAATATCTATTTTAAAGGAATAAAAATATGATAGTCTCGCAATTAAACCGTTTTTTCGTAGTTTTATTTATTTTTTATTACGAAAAAACATAGATATAGACAATAATGATGGTATACAAAAATAGCACTGAGGGAGAGTTCGCCTGTGTTCCAAACTATTTCTCACGGATTTAAGACAGTACGACAATGTGTAGAAAGCATAATAACCACAAAAAAAAAGAAAAATAATTAAAAATGAATAATAAAAGACAGAAAAGAAAAAAAAAGGAAATAATGTTAAAAAAAATTCTATGATTTTGATCTTGACCGAAATTTATTTTGAATACTAAAGTTGATTTATTTCTTAATATGAACGGAGTCCACAAAATAACAGTAAACTCCTCAAAAATTTCTTGGAAATGACGTTGTTTGAAGAGCTTAACATTGAAACACTGAGATCGTGGTCTGTGACTGTTCATATAATAGTTTAGTTCTATTTACGTTGAATCAATAAAAAAACAATGAAGCGTTCAAATTCGAATATCGCTAATGAGTAAATTGCTAACAAAGCCTCGCTCTCACGAAGCGATTTCAACGCTGCTATATGAACAGTAGCTTGACAAGGTATTCGTTGCGAGTAACTTAATTAGCAAATTTATAACATTCGCGCGATTCGATTAGATAGATAGAACATGATTAATTACGAAAACCGCGTGATTTTGGCGATCACGTGACCAAGTTGCCGGTCACGTAAACTCTTTGCCGCTACGTATCGCCTCGTCTGATATCTCAAATCGCTATGTATTTTTCAACATGTAGAACAATTCAACTACCTTCACTGCATCGGTAGCTCCGTGTGACCAGCAGATACAAAAAGTGGCGATCACTTACCGCGGCAACATAGCAGCGTCAAAATCGCTCCGTGTGAGCGAGGCTTAAGTATCAGTACTCTGTGTAATTATTCAATGATCGACGAAATGCTCTAATGTCTTCGGGTCTAATACAAGCCGCCTCACACGATGTAACTGGATATGGATGAATTATTCCTTATTCCGTTTGATTCAAAGTTAGGACTAATTAACCTTACTTACGACGCCTTTGATCAAACCGTATACACCGGTAACTAGTACACGTCTTACATAATAACATTGGTAGGTACCTAGTTCCTAAGTATTTGTAACAGCAGCGGCGTGTTTACCCAGAATCATACACATTTAAACTCTTTTTATTTACCATCTTAATCACGGTAACTATTCTTTTCCTCATAGTTTATCTATCAACTCACTAGCTTACATGAACTCTCTCTTCGCTAAAGCGATGAATGTACGTACTCCTGAAATTCGGACCCGACAAACTTTTTTTTCTCCTTCTCAATGAAAGATTCGTGCAACTGCAATGAAAATCCTCTCAAGGGGTGTACTATTTATGCTGCTTTCAAGGCAACGATAAATTATCACTTACTGGCTCCTGCAAGCTTAATTTTCGGGATGTTATCGTCTTACGGTATCCACCCAACCTTGCACAATTTGGATTGCGAACTTTCTAAAAGAAGAACTACTCAAACCGCAATTGACAGCTCTTGTTCCTTTCCGCAGGAATGCTTCACGGATCTGTGCTGTCACCGACGCTGTTTTTATTGCACATAAACGATATGTATTTTAAATCGAACATATTCAAACGGCTCAGGTAGCCGATGGAATAATCGTTGACCACCACCTCTAGAAGGTTTGTGCTTGGGGTAAGGACAACCTGGTCAGCTTCAACATCTCTAAACACCAAGTGTGTCTGATCTCGGCAAAAAGGTGCGCAGTGACTGTCTGGTGCAATTTAATGAAAACACCATCCCCAGTAAAGACTCCATTGAAATGCTTTGGGTAAGTATTTCAGATCAGCTCAAGTATCTTGGCTCTATAAAAATACTAGTAAATCTGACTTTCAAGAAACTGGGCGTCTTGTATGGAGCAAACAGATTATTCAATAGTCACTGACTGCTAACCCTATACAAAGCTCAAGTAGGCCACAAGTTGAATTTGGAAGCCACCTCTGGGCTAGAGCTCCAAAATACTTGATAAACCTGTTTGATTATGTGCGAAGGAGAGCGGTTCGTCTGATTGATAATCCGTTATTAACAGATCGAATAAGTGCACATACTGAGTCTCTTCAATAGATATTTTTTAATGGAGTCAGTGTTCAAATGAGCTAGCAGCGTTGATCCCCCATGCACCGTTGCACGAGTGTGACTCGACAGATACGAGCAAAACACCTGTTCACATTTGATTTTGGCTTCATGAGAACAGGTCGTTTCGCCGATTCATTTTTATGTAAGTCGGCTCGTATGTGGAACAAGCTACTGGCATCTGTCTTTCATCCTACATTAATTCCTTACCCCTTTAAGCCTCCCATTAACAAATCCCTTCCTACAGCACCTTCGTTCCGCCGAACAGCGTTGCCTATCCGTATGTCACACAAAAAAAAAAAAAATGATTTTGTTAAATAACACTAATGCGATACACGGATACGATTATATAGTGAACGTCTCCTTATACCTGAAGTTACATCATTTTTTCTTTACTAAATCTAATATCTAAAGTCATACTCCACGAGTCGTATTTAATTTTGTTTACAAAGTCTATCAGTATATGCGTAAAAAAACAATACTGTTTTATTTCCAGAGTAAACCGGAATTACCTGGAAGAAATTGCCATCTGTTCGATGGAGTTTTCTTCCCATCCATCCTGCTTTCCCCATAAATCCGGCTTTATACCACCCATGAGAATGTATGAATGTATTTACAGCGTTAAATACGGTATCCTGAAACTGAAGCGATGAAAACGTAGGTACAATAAATTCACATTTAGACTCAGGTAATTATTATTTGGCCACAAACAACTTGTGTTCCAACAACGAAAATCAAATTTTTCGCCTTTGAGTTATTCTCGTCAAGTAATTATATTATTTCTACAAAAAAAACTCTTTATGTTCGAGATTTAAAAACGTACAGGACTTTATCATGCGATTAAACTTCGAAATATTATTGATAATAATACATTCGTATTATTTTAAAAGAAAAAAAATTAAATAAGGGTGAAAATTGAGATGGTTGAGGTTCGAGTTCAAATCCTTTTCACGACAACAACTTTTATCTCGCGTCTTTTCTGATGAAAACTGATTGAATGTTTATAAAAAAATTTACCAATATTTTATCAGAACTTCAGTATTAAAACTGTAATCCAGAATCGAAATATTAATTTATTTGGCATTAGCCGTATTTACTGACATTAAGATCTGAATATACAGGTAATTCTCAACCTTCATATTTCCCTGCTCCTTCCCCTCATAAAAATACCCTATATTGGGAATGTCATAGTCCCAGTGACTGCGGGCAGCTTGTGCGGTGTTCACATTGAAAAAAAAACTTGAATATTTGTACCTATATTTTAATATAAGGCTTACGTTTTTTCTGATGAGATTTTAATACATAATAGCACGCCGCTGGTGCATATCCTTGTATCGCATCTTAACTTAAAGCTTTCGCTGTAGACTGAAGACTGAAGACGCCGGCCTTGTCTTGGCGCGGCTTTCAAAGCTCCCGTTACAACATCGGCTGCGGTATATATATCAGATTCTGTGGATCCACCTCTTGGGGGCCGAATGGTTACACGGCGAAGAACAAGAAATATAACGAAAGCTCTATTCAAATGACACAATATGTGATAATTGGTCGAACTTGACATCATTTCATATCTGCGATAGACACGCATCTTTTAAAGTATTTATCTTATCCCGATTTAGTTGCGTGTACCTTATGCCGAAGCATTTTCTCATTCTTTCATTTAGATAATTAAGAATCTGAGCAAGTGATGTGAATTTCACGAATCTTATCAAAAGACTTCGACTTTTATAAAATTTCAAAAATACGTTCGTGTATATCCTTTTAACTTCAATGACAATTTAATATGAATTTTAGGGAATGAAAAGTCGAATTTTATTAAACATTAAAAATAATATCATTATTTTTTTTTTCAAAACATTGTCAAACGGTATTGACAAAATACTTAATAGATGACCCAGATTCACTTCTTCCTCGCCTTAAGCGATACTTCATCAGGATGACATACACCACTCTTTAATATATAAATATTAACATGTTTCGGAAGCGAAGCTTCTCTCATCAGGATACACAGTATACTAGTAGAAATTGTTTTATCCGTAATGTCCGTAAGGATCGATTAACTTTGGGCATTAGATTTGAAAATGCATTGAATTGTTTTTTTGTTGAAATCCACATTCAGTTACATTTCATTGATCAAATATGCAGCCTCCAAAATTAAACATTATTGCTCCCTAAAAGCTTCAGTTTTTCGTTTTATTTTTATTTTTTATTATTCGATTTCAACGTTATTTGAATGCACACAGTGAATTTTTTTTCTGACTAAATCATTTGTTAAAAAAAATTATATTTGATACGGAATATTTGTAATTAATATAATATCTATATATATAAAAATCAATGTAAGTTTGTTTGTTTGTCTTCGATGTTTACAAAAATTACCGGTTTTCGCTGAAAATAGAACAGTTTGTTTTTATTAGTACCGGAAAGGTTTAGAAAGTAGTTTGAATGAAATCCAATTTGTAAAACTGTTGCTATGACCTTTTAAAATTAGTATGAAAAATATTGAACCCGCCATGTTTTATTTAGGTAGCCCATAGATATAACACTCTGGTTAGCCACAGATTGCATATTCAAAAGAAGAAGGTTTTTTGGGTAGAATATTTTCAAAATGGAAAACACGAGTGGGTACCTACTTATGAACTTTATGATTTAGATATATATATGGAAAAAATAAACGTTTGGACTGAAATAAAATATTCAAATGAATGTTTCTTTATTTGGAGATAGTTACTTTCGCTGTCAAATCAATTATGGCACCCTAATGACAAGCAAGAATTCACAACTCCATAACTATATTCCAAAAAAAAAAATCCCGAGCAAAGCCGGGTACACATCAGCTAGTACGTAATGAATGTTTACTTTTGTATCTAAATTTTTATAAAAAGAACCCCCATAAAAAAAACTATGCTAATGTATTTTTATTATTATTTTGTTCTTTCTATTTTTTAAATTAAAAAAATATATTTTTTACCTATTTTATTTTAGTTTTAGTTTCCAGTATAATTTTTTAATTTAAATTTAAAGTTATTATTAACTTTTTGTTTTTAAGGAATTTTATTAATAGGTATTGTTTTAATAATTGAGGTTATACCGGTAGTGTTTTTAAAATGAAAAGGAAGAAATCACCTCGTCTAGGTTCTGCCTAGTACTCGGAAAATTAAAGAGTTGTAAAAACTTACAGCGTTATACCGTCTGTATGAGGTCAATGAATCAATTGGACAATAAGCTGTTGTCCACAACAGCGACCTAAATATTATGCGACTTTTTGCCATCAAACTTCTAACTTTGTAAATATTTTTTTAATAGAAATGGTTCTTTTTTTGTGAGTGGTTTAAATCTATTAAGGTGTATTATGATTCTGTTCTACTTACGATCCGCCTCACTTTTCCAAGAAATCACTAGTCCAGGCTAAAATTGATTTATGCTTGTATTCGAGCTTTCACATTGACCCAATAATCTGTGTATTTCACCTAGATACAGTAATCAAAATAACTTTAATTATTATCCAACTCGGCCAGCTCCACGTAACGCATTATAAAATTACCTGGTCTCAGAATAATGAGCAGGTGATATGGAATGATTCACCCGAGCCGTGGTCAGGAGCCGCGATAGTAACATAGCTCCCACTGATTCCCTGTTCCCTCTGTCTATTTGGCAGCAGCAGCCGGACAAATTTCCGCCACGATTCCACAAATAATACGACCTACGGCTACCGGCTTTCCGGTCACAAACGTTATATTCTCGGTTCATTCGGTGGGAGTAGTTAACGTGCAAACCGACGGAAATTCGCTTCGGGAAATGCTGGCCGAAAATATGGAGAGCTTTGGTAAATAATTCTAGTTTTTACACAATTCAATTTCACCGTTCATTTTTTGAACTATTTTTCTTGTTTTACGCTTTTAACTTGCTAAGCATTAGTTTTTTATTACTGTTTTTTGTTAAACATGTTTAAGGCTTCGCGAAATAAATCAGTTCTTAACCATTATTTGATCGCTGTATTCCTTGAAAGTGTTTGACTATAAGAGTCTGCAAAATGAACGAAATCTCAACGGCAACCCGATTTGCTTATTGGAAAAGCTTTGTAGTTTAAAAGAAACTTATCAGTTTTATTTTTAAAATACAATCAATTTGGAATGAATTGAAAACATTTAGTTATTTAATTGTTTTAAAATATGGTGAAGTGTGATTCAAATCAAGTTTATAAACTATATTTACCAATAAAATTTATATAAAAATATATCACGTCCTTTAGTGACACCTGTCACATTATTTTATTATTACGTAATATTGTATTTTTCATTCTAAATTAATAATCTTCTGTCGTGTTTAATTCTGAAAATGTTTTAAAATTACGTGGGTC
Organism: Halesus radiatus; assembly: GCA_022606495.2. Classification (NCBI taxonomy): domain Eukaryota; kingdom Metazoa; phylum Arthropoda; class Insecta; order Trichoptera; family Limnephilidae; genus Halesus; species Halesus radiatus. Next base: position 49,259 of record JAHDVE020000990.1, read on the forward strand.
TAAACATAACAAAAAAAAAATACAATACATTTTACCTGTTTGAGAATTTTATGATTGTTGATAATCATAAAATTGTAAAAACTCTATAAATAAATGTTTTCTTTTGTGAAAGGAAGAAATATTCCTATAAATGTAAATCATTTAGTCTAAAACTTTTCAGACGAAATACGGAAAATTAAACTTGAGATCAATTCTGAGAAGAAGCTAATTGGGAAATTCGCTTCTTATTATTTATTACTTAATCTCTATTGAGATGAACATTTTCATATAACAAACACCTACTAAAGATTTCGGTAAAGCGCGTTAAATTAGTCACTTGAATTATTTTGTTTTCATTAAATGTTCGCAGTATCTTACGAATTATTTACGATACATTTAAATGATTAAAGTCAAAAGGTTATATATAAATTTACTTAGTTTTTTCTATTTCCGCTAGATCAATATAGATCAAGATACATAACACTGAGTTTATTTTTATTTTAATAGTTATGTTTATATTAATAACTGCGTAACTGGAGCATTTCGTTCCTTAGATCTACCTAGCTGGGAACTAATATTGAATTGATAAGACATAACGGAAAATATAAAGATAATAGTTACAATTAAATTAACGATTATCTATACATAGATAAAAATCAATGTAAGTTTGTTTGTTTGTTTGTCTTCAATTTTCTCGAAAATTATTGGACCGGTTTCGCTGAAAAAAAGCACAGTTTGTTCTTATTAGTATACGAGTATGTAAAACTGTTGCTACAACGTTTTAAAATTAGTATGAAAAACATTGAACCCGCCATGTTTTATTTACGTTATCCCATAGATATAACACTCTGGTTAGCCACAGATTGCATATTCAAAAGAAGAAGGTTTTTTTGTATAGAATATTTTCATAATGGAAAACACGAGTAGGTACCTACTTAAGAACTTTATGATTTAGAGATATTTTGAAAAAATAAACTTTTGGAATGAAATAAAATATTCAAATGAACGTTTCTTCATTTGGAGATAGTTACTTTCGCTGTCAAATCAATTACTGTACCCGAGCAAGGCCGGGTACACATAAGCTAGGTATTTATAAATATTTAAGTGCTTTAACACCCTTTATTAATAAAAGCTCAGCTACTGACGACTAGCAATATTAATAATACCCCTAATTAACATTGCGAATTGTGAGATTAAAATCGTTTTCAGAAATTAAATGAATTAATTGATTGTACACCTACAACTTTTTTTGATAGTGTATTTATGCTGCCTCACTATAAGTAAGAAATAAGTTGCTATACCTAACTATAATAGTAGGTCTAGTGGTAGACAAAGAGGATGATTCGCCACATCATACCTCTGTCCAGGAACACATACTTTGTTTTATCCACATTCATAATACACACACATTGTGTGTATGTGGAAGACCACCATTCAGAATTGAAACGTTGTTTGAAATGGCTTTTAGCCATGTTTGGTATTTTTGAATTGCCAGGTATTTCCCCACCTTCGTCTTCCCCTTCTCCTTCCCCTCCCGAATGCCTTCAGCCTCACAACATTCCTCAATTGGGGATGCCATAGACTCACTGACTCTAGACGGTTGGGAGCAGTTGGGACTCTTGTGCGGTATTTATATTAAAAAAAAACATTATAGATAAGATTGCATGCGAACAGGAATACGATTCGCACTGCTCAAACTATAGTGCGGCGCATTTCTGAGTGGAAGATACTCTCATTATCGCCCTGGTGGAAGCTCATCATTTCACAAACGAAACCCTGCTTGAAATGGCTTTTATCGTGTCTGGTGACCAGATTTGAATAGGCGGGTACTTTCCAATTTCCTCTTCCCGATCTCCATACAATTTCATGAAATAAAGTCAACATAATATGATAATTATTTCGTTCGAAAAGTTGTACTGATTAATAGAGGTACCAACAGATGGCACTGATTTCTACATTTGCGTTTTGTACCGAATGGTACGGCCTTTTTCGATACTAACACAAGCGAGTCTTCCCCTGAATGTGCATTGCACACTCACAAACATTTTTTGTATAGAATTCAGTCAACATTTGAATATGACATGCGTTATTTTGCATACTTAGTTCCTGCTTATGACACTTTTTGGTAGGGCGGTCGGCGGGGCGCGTGCTGCGTTGCGGCTCGTACCTACCTGGAAGTTTGCGCATATTCTTGAAAGTGTAGGTAGATTGATTTCTTGAAAAAAATGTTATAAATGTGAGTAAAGTGGGTAGGCAGTGCCTATGTGCCTTACGGAATGCAAGCCTCTGCTTGTACGATATTGACATAAAAAAAAATTAATAAAAAAAACACGAATTGCAATCTAGAACAAGGCCCTTCAAAATACCTTTTTCATATTGCGGGTGCAATTCGATAAATTCCCGTCTGATCACAATAAATCAGCAATAAAACCTAATAAATAGACAGATAATCGCTGATTGAATCATCGAATCATTAATGAGACGGCGCTTACGTAACGGTAACATTGTAATCATTTAATTGCCCGTAGCCTTCGGAGTCGGAGGCCCAGCCCCGGACGTCAGGGCGTTATGGCACATGCCCCTGCCGCTGAGAGAACCATCGTAACATCTCTTTCCGTTGCACGAGTCGTTAGTGGGAGAGAGGGAGTGGCCACAGCGGAGCCATGAGCGGTGTGCCGCTCCCCGACCTGACCTAGTAAAAATCCATACCTATTTTATTTCGCGGTTCAGCCCGTTAAGTGTATTGAATGAGGCTTGCAGTGGTCTCGTAAAGACGCGACTGAAGGTCGGCCGTTAAGATTTACATCGTCGGAATTGAAATGAGAACATAAATTGGTTAGGTCTTTTATTATAATTACTTCCGCAATTATTACATTGCCGTATTCCCATGCACGTTAAGCGGTTCTTCTATAATCAGATGCACTTTTATTGAATTCATTATTTATTGTGGAGCTTATACTATGTCGTCTAAGGAATGTGTATAATGACAAGAATTACCATTATTGGAAGGTGTTCATTATGGGTATATATATCTGAAGATATTAGATAAACCATACACGAGTGAGAAAACAAGATGAAGAGATGTGACGCTAGTGTATTGTAAGTTTTTGGTTGTTTTTGCCTGCGGCCAGGAAAAGCTACGGAATGTCAAAGACTGCGAGGAGCAATATGAAAACAATCACGTTTTTTTCTCCATATTTTAGATGGTGACTGGACAAATCAACACACTGATGAATCGGCCCCCTTTTAATGTGTGATTTTTTTTTTAAATGGTTATTTACTAGGTTAGATTAGATTACGTTTTTTCTTTTTTTTCTCCATATACTTAACGACTTTATATCATTTTTAAAAATTGTGCCGATACATACGTGTGTTGAAATATCATGTAATCATTCTAGATGTAATATATCATTGGAGACAAGCGTTGCATTTAAGACCGGTTGGTAACCGAGTGTGCCAAAGCGTCGGGTTCTCACCCAGACCTCGCGGTTTCAATCCCCTCCTAGCAAAGTCCTCCATCGTTGCACAAGCAATACTTTCCGCTTAGCAGTAGAAAGAGCTTAAAATATTGTCAATTTATTTCTAGCAAAGGTTTTTTTTATTTTTAATTACATGTATTATGTTTCTAAGCAACCCAGAGTTACATTTTAACTACGAAGGTAGTACAGTATATATCCGATGAGTTTTCAAGGGCTCGCTTTCAGCATATTGACTCGTTATTTCAGACCTGCAAGCAAACATGTCCAAAACGTCCAAAGTGATAACAAGGTGGGCACTAAAGGCGCCAAATTGAAGCATAAATCAGGCACTCGGACCAGGCGCCATTTTCTCTTGGGCGCCTGAACACGGAAATGTTCAGCATTTAGTATCGTGCCGCTGACATTTGAATGTCATTTAGGATATTAACTCCGTATGAAAATATGAGAAGGCGGTTCAAATCGGAACGATCCATTTCGTCCCTCAGGCTAGTCTATTTTCGAGTAATATGTTGTGTTGGGAATATGTTCATCTCTTTTTTGTAAAAAATAGGTGTGAATGGCCTCTAATTTATCTCCATAATATTTTGTATTATACTTAAATTTATGTTTTATTTATTTATTTGAAACGTAAATTATTCAACGAAAAAAATTTAAGGAAGCTTTGACCGACCAACTAGGAACACATCCCGTTTTAGGGATAGTCAAATTGACTAGTTTAATTCTTACACAAATATTGAAGGACGAATAAGCTAGTATTGATATAAGCTGGTAAAATAATTTATGGGGAATGAAAAACAGTATACTAATGAAGTATAAGGAGATGTGGAAAATAGTTAGAAAAACAATTGTCAGATAATTTAAGTATAGTATAATAATTAATACAGAATAATAGTTAAGTATAAAGAGATGAACTTTTCTTTTTTTTTTTCGTTTATTTTTTTTCCACAAATTTTAACATAAAATATAACTTAATATGTAAACAGGTTTTTTTTTACGGATTGTTTAAATTATAATTTTAAGAAATGCGAACCCACAAAGGCGCTGCCTTTGTTTGGGGATTATATGCTATATTTAAGTAATATGAGTACTGGAATATTAATTATTTAAGTAAATTAAAAAAAAAAATGTTTATTCCAGATCAAATTAAATAGCAATAAAGTACATATACGAGGTGTGTTCAAAAGAAAAGGTGAACCACTGATCCAAAATGGCTGATAATGCTAACATATGATAAACATATGTTTACCAACATAACAAAAAAACGTTAATCGAATGTACACAGCCCGCGAAAATTCAAAATTCACCTTTTCTTTTGAACACACCTCGTATAGTTTAATTTTTCGAGTTATGGTGTAAGGAAGCAGATTTTTTTTGTTTAAATTGGTAAATTTTGACGATATAGTTGAAGTAAGCAGATATAAATAACAGTTTTTATAGGAGTAATGTTGCGACATAATTCAGCCACATTTTTACCTCTTTTACGTAGAGTGATATTTTATTAGATTGAATTTATTTTTATAAAAGGTTGAAAGTGCGACGACCAATAAAACTGCTATGTATTTGCATTAATTAAGCATGTTAAAGATTTTATTTTTCAAATTAAGCCCAAAAATCCAAAGTCCTAAAACTTTTGAGAACACCATTGTAATTTGAATCTTCGTTATAACCTGTTCTGCCTTATATGTTATTTTTACGGGTGACATCTGTTTCAATGTCTGAAGGCTTGTCATGCCACACAGTTAGACAATGCTTTCAAGATGTCAATATGAAATCGATAACTTCTGTATTTGACAAATATTCTTGTCTTGCCGGTGTTTAAAAGTGACGAATGAAAATTCAATTCTCTATACAACTTTGTAATGATAGTTTAGTAAGTTTAAATACATTTTTTTAATACCCCTAAAAACACGCCAATTGTTGTTAAATTTTTTTTTCTATACAGTGTGATATCGCAATTGCATAGTCCCGTTCGCTGTATACAGAATTCAAGTAATAATTATAACAATATTATCGACATATATAAAAAAATACAAACATATCTTATTTAAATTTATTTCGGCAATCAGATTTAGTCTGATTGAATAAATTACCTACCTCTGCTTCGAACTGATTAATTTGTTATTATGAAAATTATTTTATTCTAACTTGCTGACTAAATTTATTTTTTGGTTTAATGTTGAATATTAAATTTATCATCGACTATACATATGTTATTCATGTTTTTATTTTAAATATTGTTTTTTTTTACGTTTTTATTTTACATATTTTGTAACCTTGTCTGTAAATTTTATGTTTTAAATAACAGGCTCCCGTTAGACAAATTACAAAAAAGTAGTTTATCGGGACTTTTTGAATTGTATTTTTCTCTTGTAAAATTAAATAAAAAAAAAATTAAAATTAAAATTAATAATCTCCACAATTATTTTTTTCTGATTATTTATACCTTTATATATTTATCCGTGCCATTGTTTATAATATGATACATGTATATATATATTTTTTTTCTAACTTTGTTAATTTTTTATTTGAATTTTCCGCATTACTGAATAACATGTGCGTACTGTACTACTTAAAAAAATGTTTAATGTGTAATGACCAATTTGGGTGTAAACAAACAAATAAATAAAACCTTTTGCTTCTGTCCGCTCGTTATCTCTTAATATTTTCTTAAAGACGCCTGTATATATATATTAATTACCTAAACGCCAGCGAGACTGCTGAAATATTGCGGCGAAAAAGGCGCTCGTTGAATACTTTAAACAAATCTTGCAATCCGTAGAGTTAAATTCAGCACAATCTCGAACCGTAATCTCTGCAGTTATGAATTTTGCGCAGCTTTTTTTAGTCTACACAATTATATTTAGCTCGCAACGTTATTAACTTCAGATACTATGGATATTTGTAATTTTCATTCATTTGTTAAAAAATGAGGACGAGTTATTGTTTTTTCACATATTTATTGCACACTTTTCAACAAGAAAAAGGATTTCGTAAGATACTACACAGAAAAAAAAGCTTTGGAAAAACCGGTTTGTAAAAGTAGACTTTTTTAAATATCTTCGCAGAAAAGTAATTTTGTAATCACACAAACAAATATATTGTTTTACTAAAATCTCTACAAGAAAAACCCAGGAAGTTTTTTTTTACCTTTTTGTAGGTTACTTATTTTAAAGTAAATTCATGTTCAGATGTGTTTATTTATTTATTTGATTTTACGCCCAGCTGGGCTAATATAACCGCTTTTAATCACACAGACATAATATTTCCCCTCCTTTTAATTTTTTTTTTAATATCTTTAGTTTCCAGTAGACTGCAGAGCAGATTGCCTATTGCCTCTTCAGGCGTAGAGCGGTTATATCACAATTTCCAATTTCCGTGTAATTTTATGAACGCAGATTTGACCAGGGGTACGAACGGGGTGGTTTCGGAGCCACTAGTACCATAATAAAATGTTTCTAAATATTTATTCTTGGTATTCTGCTACCACGAATTTGATTAAAAAAACCGGCTGGATGTGCTTAGAATGTCAACGAGATAGCCGGATTTGAATATCCTAATTTTTTTTCTATACTTGCAGCGGATTGCAGGATTTGAATTTCTGTGACGTCATATCCAACTAAAATCCGATTTTGCCCAAATAAAAAAAAATCCGGCTGGATATGCTTAGAATGTCGTCAAGAATAATGTGTTTTAAATGCATTATACTAAACGATACAAAAAAATGGTTTGCCATTTATTAATTGTACGCAATGGTGTCATCCAAATATGATAGCATCCGGGCGTTCTACAAACAAATCTTCTAATTGATTATAGTTTTAAAAAAGCCTTTTTATCTATGCAGCTAATCATCGAAGGGATAAATTGACAGAAACGTGCTGTAGGCGTGTCTACGTGCCTGAAGTAATGGAAAAATAATTTTACTCTAGGTGAAATTGATCAAACAATTTATGAAATATCGAAATTCTACATAAATCATTTTTTAAGCGTGTCTGGGACCTAGTTGTCGAATAATCAGTATTCTTTCAAATCGGAATAGATCGCACTTATAGGGATTTTCTGTTCAGTGCAGCTAATGCTTCAATGTACCTTTATATCAAACCTACCCTCTGAACCATTCCTCTAGATTTTTGTTCAACCTTTTAAACAAACTAGCTGATGTGTACCCGGCCTTGCTGTGTAAAGTTATGATGTTGTGAATTCTCGTTTGGCATTTGGTTGCCTAAATTGATTTAGCAACGAAAGTAAAACCTTGTGATGATAACTACTATCTCTAAACAAAGAAACAAAAAAACCTTCACTTGGAAATTTTATTTCATTCCAAACATTTATTTTTTTCAAAATATAACTAAATTATAGATTTCTTATGTAGGTACCTACGTGTGTTTTCTATTAAGAAAATATTCTCCTCAAACAAACCTACTTCTTTTGAATATGTAATTTATGGCTAACCAGAGTGGTATATCTATGGGCTGAACTCAATACAACATGGCGATTTCAATTTTTTTTAAACTAAATTTAAAACGTTATAGCAACAGTTTTACAGGTTAGATTTCATTCAAACTACTAATAAGAACAAGCGGCGCTATTTTCGGCGAAACCGGTCGAGTAATTTTCCAGAAAATCGAGAACATACAGGCAAATATTAATTTTTATACGTAGAAATACAAATTTTAATTTTGGAACGTATTTTCAAAAATGTTTAACATTCTATGTTCAAATCTAAATATGTGAAACCGTGCGATTTCACATCGGTACTGCAAAAGTTGTTTTTCAATGTAATGTGGCGATGAAAAGGAAATGAATTTTGTACCTGCGTAGGTAGGTACTTCTTTGCTTTGTCAACTGAAAATGAACTCGTATATTAAAAATCATCCTACAACAGTAAACTTGAAAGGCGATGTTTTTGCTCTTTGAAAGTACTATTTATTACGTGTGAATAAACATTCTCTTAGATAAATGATTCAAAATAATTTCTTCTACTTACGACTAGCAATTGAAAACCTTCCAAGCTACTGAGATATTATAATAGTACTAATTCCGAGATGTGGAGAGGTTAATGCAATCAGACACGTCTCATAAATATATTGAAGTTTTTTTTATTTTTTTTTATTGATTTTAAAAACACATTTAAAAATACAACTTAATTTTTACTTATTATTACATAATATTGCTAGAAAATAACAATTAAAAAAAATATATGTAAATTTATTTTGTGTCAAATTAAATGATTAAAAATCATTAAAAAATAGCACTTGCCTTAAAAATGATTAGCACCCCTGGATTAGATTCCATTCCGGCAACAGAAGCTCATCTTAAACGCGACACAGCTTCTGTATCGCTTATATCGCTTAAAGCTATTAAAGTACGAGGTGTGTTCAAAAGAAAAGGTGAATTTTGAATTTTCGCGGGCTGTGTACATTCGATTATCGATTTTTTTTATTTCCTTATGTTGGTACATATATGTTTATCATATTTTAGCATTATCAGCCATTTTGGATTAGTGGTTTATTTTTGACAACTGGAAAGGTTAATCACGTTTTTGTGTGTTCTTCGATTTTTTACTTTTGAAAAAAAATGGATCAAAGAATATGTATTAAATTTTGCGTTAAAAATGGAATAAAGTGCTCCAACGCACTTAAGAGTTTCGGGCATGAAACGTGTGACAGCGAAGTTTGTTCCGAAATTGCTAAATTTTGAGCAAAAGCAACGTCGCATTAGCATCGCTCGGGAGTTGTTGAATGACGTCAAAGACGATCCAGATTTGCTCAAAAGGGTCATAACTGGTGATGAAACGTGGGTATATGGTTATGACGTCGAAACCAAGTCCCAATCATCCCAATGGAAGCTGCCAGAAGAGACAAGATCGAAAAAAGCACGCCAAGTTTGATCAAATTTGAAGGTTTTGCTCACTGTTTTCTTCGATTACAATGGCGTGGTGCATCATGAGTTCTTGCCAACAGGTCGTACGGTTAATAAGGAATACTACAAGGAAGTTATGCAACGTTGTGTGAAACAATACGGTTCAAACAATCGGAATTGTGGAAAAACAAATCATTGATTTTGCATCACGATAATGCACCAGCTCACACATCAATGCTTGTTCGTGATTATTTGGCCAAAAACAACACCGTAATCACGCCTCAACCACCGTATTCACCAGATTTGGTTCCCTGCGACTTTTTCCTATTCCCGAAATTGAAGAGACCAATGAAAGGAAAGCGTTTTGCCACAATTAATGAGATAAAGTCAGAATCGAAGAACTAACTGATGGCCATACCGAAAAACGCATTCCAGAAGTGCTTCGAGGATTGGAAGAAGCGCTGGAATAAGTGCATTATATCTGAAGAGGATTACTTTGAAGGGGAGAAAATGGATATTGGTGAATAAATAAATACTTTAGAAAAAATTCAAAATTCACCTTTTCTTTTGAACACACCTCGTATCTCTTATGCCGCTTACAGTATGTCTTATATCATCGCCTGTGGAAGAAGCTGTGCTTTCAATGAGCTTAGCTTATTTCCTGCGTAATTGGCTATCGATCGATGAGCGCGTCTTATTTAAATCCCAATTTAAATTCATAAAATCAGCCGCGAATATTTTATACCTGGAACAAGACGGAGGCAGGTGGGATAATCTCAACGTGAAAGAGGTTATTAGCAAATTGAATTCAATTTTCTCGAAGTTTCGATTAGTGCTAATGTTTCATACTACTTGAGAGACAGAGTTAATAGGGTGCGTCGAGTTTTCACTCAAGCCTCGCTGATACAATCTTCAGCTAACTACGAGCGTGTTCTTCATTATTGCACGTGCAGCATTTTCCGCTTATAATGATGGGAGTAAGAGAAATTAAAATGTTGTCAGGTTATATGTAATCGGAATTGTTCGTCTTTTAAAAGTAAATACAATATATAATTACATTTTTTAAAATTTAAATATTCATTTTAACTACAAAGAGGAGACACCGACGGACATTACTTCCTGTAGGATATATGTACACCTTAGAGCTGAATGTCCGGAAGTCACATTTTTTTCCACAAAGAGTTACTAATGAAAATTTCAATCCATTATACATATTACTAAAATTGGAAATACCGGAGTCCTCTGATTTACCATTTCTAAATAGTCGCTAGTCCAAACCTCCCTAATCAACAATTTTGATGATATGATTTTTTTTAAATTCTTTCTTTACTTTAGAGCTGAACGTTTGGATGTTACATTTTTTTACGAAATTAAGTTACTTATGCCAATTTCAATATAAATTCACATACTCTTAACACTGAAAACACTGGAGCCCTCTGATATAATATTTTAAAAATAGTCTAGTCTAAAACATCGGTAGTTCAAAATTAAAACTTCAAACCTATCGCCTGAAAAATTTTGCAAATTTAACTTTTTAGTTCTGTATCGTAGAGCTGAAAGTCACATTTTTTACATAATGTACATGTATATATGTATATGTGATATTTACATTATTCACACATAACACGAAAAGAAAGGGTTTTACAATAGAAATAACAGATAAAAAATAAAATAATGAGAAAAATGTTATTCACATCGTAGGTTCCTCTCATGGAAAACGTCCACTTGAAACCTGTTTTGAGATAGGTGACAGTATATACAATAAAATAATTCAGGGTGATGTTATCACAGATTTTACATTGTCATATAAAAATATTTGGAACGTATTATATTAAAATGGTAATGCTAAAATATTCAAACAGTAATTTATAAAGAATTTGAAATACAAATTCCACCAGATAAAAGAGGTGACTTAATTAATAAGGATGGTAGTTTGTAAAAGAAGAAGCAAAAAGACATTTTGGCTAATTAAAAATATGATTAGATTAACTGTAGGTTATACACTTATTCATTATGGCATGCACGTTATTAATAATGGTTCTTGGACCATCTCCTTTATTTCTATCATCAATGTTTATACTTATTAGAAAATCGCATATTTTGTGAAGGGGTTATTGCTGTTACCGGGATTTAGGTTAGTGGGGTAAGGGAAGTGGGTCATTAAGATCTCTGTCGTGAAAATAACACTTTTATCGGGTGGGATTTTCCAATAGGTATAAAAATAATAATTAATATTGTGGAAGTGCTGAACAGGGAACGGGAGAGTTTTTAATCCCCAATTGAATCGAAAGGGAAAATGTTATTTAATTATATTTATTACCAGGAGCGCAACGTACCTACTTACTTAATCATTAGACCGGAGGAAACTCTTATTAATTATTACATGGGATGGGTATTTAAATTAAGTATCGATATTATAGTTTAATTTAGTTAATTCTACCTTATTCTAATTCTAAGTAATAAACAACATTTTATTATTCACAAAATGGGGAACGTTTAAGTGATGATTAACCCTTGGTATATAATTAAATTCCCATTGAAATATTCCTTCAAGCTTAAAGAAAAAACGCTAAAATATTTTAGGCCGTTATTTTCAACCCTACTGAGCAACTATTGAGCGAAATTTTGCCTCAATAGTGTTCAAATACATAAATAGGCTCTTCCCAACGAAATTCTCGATCAAATTTATGAACTATTTAGAATATCGATTTTTGTGGATTAAATTCCTCACTCATTCAGACTAGCTATAAAAGTGTCGAAAGGGTGAACAAATGTCAGTGAAATGTCAAAGGTCATTATTGGTTCGCGATCTATTTATCACGATTCAAATATTGTACGACAAAGATTTATTTCCGTTTTCGAATGTCAAAACATGTTTTAAATAAAACTGAAGAGAACCTAACTTATTTTACTTATTATAAGCTACGTTTTGTTTTATTTTTCTTGAAAGAGAAACGTCAAATGTCAAATGTACGTCTATTATAGGGGGTGGGCACTATTTTATTTTCCATGAAAGTGGGTGGGCACTATTTTTTATCTATGAAAGTGGGCGGGCACCTCCATAGACAATTTAGGATAAAATATGTTTGGAAACAGGCAACACAGCGAATATTCAACACAACACTTGGTTGATCGGTGACTCATTCGAAAAGTTGTGAAGAAGAGTTGGCATCGCGTTTGGGTTTCACCCATGCATTGTGAGTTTAATTCCTCGGTTGGCTAAGTCCTCCATTACGACACAATCAACATATTCCGCTTATTGTGATGGTAGTAAGAGATTTTCAAATATTGTCAGGTTATTCGTAACCAGGGAATATTTGCCTTTAAAAAATATATATTTTTAAATTAACTTGCAGCCAAGCTACAACTTTTTTTGTTTGTTTTATAATTCATTCAAAGGGAGGTAATAATATCACATTAGGTAGACCTACCCAAATGCTATAACTCGTAAAAAAATGATAAAAGCATTGTATTCATTGCGTTAATGTCAAATATAATTATATAATTAAAAATACTCTTTGTATACACCACTTTAATTAAAATATATAAATATTTCTACATGTTTCAATAGCAATGCTATCATCATCAGGAATAAATAAATACTAAAAAATAATTTCAAGTATAGAAAAATGATAAAAAAATTTAGAACAATAATTTAAGAATATACAAAATATGAGCATAAACAACAATGAATAAAAGTAGGTAAGTAATAGATCAAAAATGCTAATAACGAAATAATTATAAAACATTGAATAATACATATAAATTGGAAATATAAATAAAAATTATTATTATTAATATTAATATAAAAATAAATTTAAGAGATAGCTATTTTTAAAATATATTTGATTATTTATTAAATTTAATTCGCTATTAACACTTTTTTTTGCTATCGAAACACGTAGAAATATTTATATATTTTAATTAAAGTAGTGTATACAAAGTGTATTTTTAATTATATAATTAATAATGACGCCACAAAGTCATTAATCATTTGAAGAAATTATCAAATATAATTAATAAATATTTACATCTAGTTCTATGGACTAAATGTAAAAACAACAATAATAAACTATTAAATCACTTTCTATTTGGCTCCGTTTAAAATGTTTTAATTTCGTTTTCTTGGACGACTATAAAATTGATGAGATTAGTGAACAGTACTTTGTTTACACCACTGTTTATATTTTTAAAAAATATCAACATGTTTCGAAATTGAAGCTTTTCTCGTCAGAAATTAGACGGGTATTTCGAATCTAAGCTCGACAGTTGATTGATTACAGGTGAAAATATAATAAAAACAGTAATTATTGAATGAAACACTAGTATATATTGATTAACTTGGCGGGTTTGCGATAAGCCGACGTAGCTCAACGGTAGAGCATCTGACCGGACATCAGAAGGGTGCAGGTTCGAGTCCTGTCGGCGACATTTATCTTTGCTCGGAAAGGTTTTTTTCAATTTGGGTGAGTGTTTCAGGCTAATAATTATTGTTTATAAAAATGATTGATTATCGGTTTAAACTAAATCGGTCTGAGCTTCCTGTTTATTCAATTGACGTCGGTGAAAGAATGATATCAAATACTATGAAATACTGGTTCGTCAAATTACTGGCAACATAACATGATATACTAGCGCCTTTGGTGGCTTGCATTGTATTATAATCTTACTCTTCTTTTTGCTTTGCATAAAAATCTACAGTTTTATTCCGAACTTAATCAAATTGTGCACTCTTGATCGTCCAAACAAGAGGAATGTCGCTGTCTACACGAAATTTCGAAAAACCATCCCCTTCCCCTTTTAACATCCCTTAAAGCAGAATTTTGGTACTTTTTTAATAAAATTTTCCACACTTTACGTCCAAAATAAGAGGTAAACTACTGCGAGTGGTTAGATGTGGGGGTTGGGTAGGGGGAGGGGGTTTAAGGGTAGATGTAGGGGTAGGGTCAGGGGTAGGGGTAACACATCAAATCACAACCTCAAAACTTTCCTCCAAACCATTCATAACCCCGACCAACGCCGGGTACTTCAGCTAGTAACTAAAAATAATTAACGGTAAATTTAATCATTAATATAAAAAATTATGAATATTTAAAGAAAATATTGACGATTAGTTAATTTGTGAGAATTGTGATATGTTAAGCAAAAAAGTGAAAAAAAGGTCTAAAAAAGACAGGGATGAGTCTGTTAAAAACTGTTAAAAAATATATTGAAATGACCAAAAAAAGCAGTAATGTCATATTTAGGTTACCTAAAATTAAAAATTATTTTTGAATTCTACTATTTATTTACATAAAATAATGAATATATTTCACATAATATCCATTAAAACTTATGAAATAAAATCAATTCGTACTACTCCCGCCGCTAGATGGCAGTAATTCGTATGTTGTCATCTCAGCGTGAATGTCAAAATCTGGACGTATTATCAAATCTATTCTACAGTATTTGATGACATTAAGTAAACTAAGTTGATTTTACCACATCATAGTAATTATAACCTTCGAGCATGTTTTATGATTTTTTTCAATAATTCCTTTATGGCTTAATACATTAAAATACCAGAAGCCTAGATATCTGTAACTTAACGCGCGTTGCCGTGATTATTAACCATATTGTTTTACAGTTATAATAAGTTTGGGATGTTTCAAACTCTATTACATAACATAATGTCTTTTATCGACACGTTTCTTCTTTTAATCAAATGATGATCACCTGACAAGTATAGAAACATGCATCTGATACTTGATCACAATTGGTTCAAAAGATGAAATGGGCCGAGAATCGGTGCTTAAATTGATGCTAACTTTCGATTTGATGACCATCAAATGTGGTGGAGTTTGAAACGCCCAAACACAAGTGATCTTCAAGTTATGAATGTGTTTACAAATCATTTATTTAATTGTGTTAACGTATGTCAATAGATAATACCCCAAAATTGTCAAATAATTACGATCACACTTATTTTCCACGAACTAACGTATATTTGCTTTTGCTTTCTAGGTGTATGGTCACCTGGCGGTTCGGTCTACCACCCGACACCATCGTTCAACACCACCAAGTCTACATCCTCAGGGACCTCTCTGCCTTCCACTTCCGCGACCCAGAACGGGGGTAGCGCACCCCCCAGAGCGGCACCCCAACAAACCCAACCTCAATCCACACACCAATCACTCCTAAACCAAACATCCCAAAACGAATCAACATCACAATCCACACTCAGCAAAACAGAAATCAACGAGTTGCAATCACTAGCAAAAGTAACATCATCTTGTATCGTTAGCAACGGACTCATCCCTAATAGCACTAATAGTTCTGGGATCAGTAGTTCGATCAACACCTCTGCTAGTAAAGCGCCTGTGCTAAACAACACAACTTCAATATCCTCTCCTTCTGGGGATAATCCACCCCCTCCACCACCCCCACCACTGCCGGTGTGGACACCCAGGAGCCAGCCCCCGTCACCGGCTCAGGAGAGGAAGGAATTTAAACCTGTGACCTTTGACTCTCCAACGCTACAAAGGAAACAGCTGCAGGAGCAGCTGAAGTCTGAGGTGAGTTATCCTTCATCATTATTTTTAATAATGTATATTTTAATATTAACTGTATATATGTACTGCAATGGTGTGCAGTCCATAAAAGCTGAAAAACTGTGCCTAACTTAAGAAAACCACGCAATAACAAAAAATACAAAGATAATAGGAAAGTACGACAAATTTCTGATCAAAATGTTTTTTTTTTATAAATTGGGTACGGAACTTTTACGGTCATATTTATTCAATGGCAATTTTAAATGTTTATTGCACAAAACATAAATTTAAAAAAAAACTAAACACAACTTACCTTTGTTCATAGAGTATTGCACGCCAATGATGCACTGAAAATGTTTCAAACTAAGTAACGTAATAAACATGCTTGCATACTAACGTTGTATAAAGAACTCGGTTTCTGCATACAAAATTATTAAAACATCGTCAAATTAGGTAAGAATCGTTGCATGAGAATAAACTGTCTAATCTGCTCAATTCTATGTTTTGACACAAAATATTAGCGTTGGCTCAGACACAAAAAACGTCCATCAAAAGTGTTACTAGTCTAACGCCGATTAGTTTTGCACCTTGACATTATTTTTCCGTAAATTTGTTCAACATTGTGAAAGTAGGCAAAAACGGGTATTATTTGAAATTATTTCCATTTTTACCACAAAGTCTTAAAAAATAAATCATAATGGACGAGAAAAATTATTAAAAACGTTTTTTTTTTTAATCTAACTTTTTGAAAACGTTCAGTTTTTTTTTTCTCTGATGCTCATTTCAGTTAACTCTCCTTAACTCGTTTTAACGGGTGTAAGTTAATTGCAAACCCAGCTTCTCCCGCAGGACCAGCTCGGATTTTTAATGGCATAATTACCCCGACTCAGCTGCATTAGTAGAATGTAATTATTGCACCGTAATTGTTTAATGGTTTCTTGGCTAATTGCATTCCTCATTATGCTTTACGCCGGTATATTTTATTATGTTTTATTTTTCACCCTTATTCGTATTCGTAGTGCGGCGTGATAATACCTGTCAATAATTGTCAATTTTCATATTGCAACTCTTTTTTGGTAATAATTTTCTGTTTTTATAAAATGTGAATACTGCACAAGAGTCCTAAGTTACATTGTGAATAAAAGAAGACGGCAAAAGTTGAGAGAATAACGTGGTTATTTAGAACGAGTCACCAAAACGGCTAGAGCCATTTTAAGCAACATATTGTTTGTGAATGGTGATCTTTCACCAGGGAGATACTGAGAGTAAGTACCTACCTCTGAAACGTGCCGCAAATATGTTACATATTATCTGGTATTTCGTGTGATTTAATAGAATATATTTTATTGAAATACGCAGGGTTTCAAACCCGCGATCTCCGAATCCGGAGCTAATGATCTTAACCGCTCTGCCAAGGAAGTCAAATAAACTGCTAGATTTTGTGAAAGTTGACCTCCGGAAGCTTGATCAAAACGAGAATAATAATACCGCTCCCTAATTGGATTTTCACCCTTATTCCAGGCTCCTCCACCCTGGGAGTCGCGCCTCGCGGGTTCGCGCTCCGCCCCCGCGGCGCCCGGCGCCCCCGGTCTGAGCGGGCTTGCTGCGCCCCCCGCGCCACCGCCCCCGCCCTCGCTCCCACGGGCACAGAACCCGACCATCACATTGCTGCAGAAGGCTAGAGGTTTGTATATCATATTATATTACAATTGATTTCACTTGAAGGTAAATTTAATTGCGGGAATTTACTGAAAATATTTCCGTGAGATCTTTCCAATAATTTTTAAAGCTCGTAAATGAACGCATTTTTATAAAATGCGTACCGAATTGAGTGTCGGAAAAGATTTTACTAATTTACTCAGATTTATTTGGATTCGCTTAACAGCTACCGAAAAATTTTATTTATAATTAGATATTAGATTCTCGTAAAACTACGAAGATTCACTTTTATAATATTTTTTGTTGTTTTTTGTTTTTTAAATGTAGGTATAAATCAATATAACATTAACTTCTTTTTGAAAAGGCTATTCTTTTTAGTAAGTAACATAGATCTTGTAAATATTCATACTATAGAACCATTGAGCTAATTTCCGATGTTTACCTTACTCGCTTGCCCAGTTCCTTTAACGTCCGTCTTGCCAAGAGGGATAGTCAAAATTTATTAAATTACTAACCTATATATATTATTTTAAATAGAGACCTTACAGTTTTGATATTTTTTGTATTCTTACAATACTGATAAATATATAATCTACTATTAAAAAAAACTTAAGTACTAAATAAAAACAGAAAATAATATTTCTTGCGCGCTGAAACCATACCCGCAACTATATGTTTCCACCATTCAAACTTACAGTGGTGGGTGATGCGCATCATCTCACTGCCTCGCGTTATTACCAAATCTGCGTGAGGTAATCGGCCGCCGGGCCGCCAGCGGGTATCAAATGTTCCTACGAGCGTTAAGTTAATCGATACGTAGCCGCCGACCGAAGGCCACGTTTGTTGATGAATGTACTGTTTTTTTTTTTAAAGATAACTCCAATAGATCTTTTTTTTCGAAAACCCATTTAATTTGTACGCCATAATAAAAATTAACAATATATGTACGAATTAATTTAAAAATGGCAATATAATCGATGAAATTACAAACAAACAATTATAATAATAAAATGCGTGGGGTAAACTGAATCATCCGTCATGGCCACGTAAATTTTGTTTTGCATTTTGGTATACCGAAGGTTAATAAAGTTTACTAGCCTTGTTATGGGGTATTCGGCTGTCTCCAGGTTCCATAACCTTCATTGGAATCGAGGCGGGATTTTGTAATCATAGGTGAATTGGAGTTTTTTATCCTTATCATATTTTGTATAGGTTTTTCTCTTTCCTCTCCAAAGAGCTGCGATATTGTCAGGTAAAATATTAACACATCGAAATATGAGACAGAAAGACACAGAAAAAAAAATGTTACGGTCGCGTGTGGTATTTGGACCCAGGGCCCTCGGTTTATCCGGGAGCAGCACTCTAATGATTTAAACGAAAGCCACCTTATTGCTGTCTGTCATTTTTGCCAATATCTATATAATCTTCAATGATAAAAAAATATATTACTTTAATTTTTTTTTGTATTGCTGTCGGCAGGATGGGAATTGACTTGATAATGACTAACCGCCGATAGAAAAAGAACACAGGGAGAAATAGAAAAGGGAATATGTTATTTTTATGTTCACGAACATTTTTTAACATATATGTTAAATTAAACTTTTTTTGTCGTTGCAGAAGGTCAATTGCCTCGAGGAGCTGCTTACCTACAGCAGGACAGGGAGAGAGACCCACCACGAGACCGCAAATCCCCGCCCAGGGTGAACCAGGGAGAAGTTGGTAAGAAATACGGAAACAAACCCTATATAAATTATAACCCCACTTTGAATTAATACCGACAAACCGTAAAAAAAATTAAAAGGTGGACATAATTTTTTAAAGGGTCCTAGAATTGTGGAAGTAGTGCACATTAAAAAATGTTCATGGGGAAGAATAGGTACATTCATTGGTAATGGAACGATCACTCCCATATAGTGCGGCGTGACCTATCTCAATTAGTTCAGCGTCGCCACTGATTACTGAATAAATGTAAAGGTTTCGATTTTGACAAAGCGACTATTTCCGGGAAATCTATGTTTTAGCGAGTCAGATAAAAATTTGATATAGTTCAGATATGGTGGAAGTAGAGGGACTCCAAATATTATGATGTTATCATTTTCAAATAAAAATGAAAGAATCTAAGAAAAATGTCTACTGCTAATTTCTTATCTATTTTTTTTCTTTCTAGTTTATTCCCTGAGAAGAGAGTACGCCAGCGATACGGAGAGTGGTGGCACCAGGAGGAGGATGGTGGAACCGAAGAAGTATGAAGGCATTGGACCCACCACCAAAGAAGGAATGCCCATCGTCCTTAGATCCGTAAGAAACAAATATAGGACTGTACACATATTAGCAAACCATAGCAGAACCAAATAAACGACTATACATACATTAGCACACCATAGCAGAACCAAATACAAGACTATACACCCATTAGCATACCATAGCAAAACTAAATAAAATGGTGCGTACACATTAGCACACCATAGCAGAAACAAATATAAGACTATGCACACATTAAAATACGATAGCAGAACCAAATAAACGACTATACATACATTAGCATATCGTAGCAGAACTAAATATAACACTATATACACATTAGCACCCCATAGCAGAATCAAAAATCGGACTATACACACATTAGCATACCATATCATAACCAAATATAAGACTATACACACATTAGCATACCATAGCACAACCAAATATAAGACTATACATATTAGCATACCATAGCAGAACCAAACATAAGACTATGCACCCATAAGCATACCATGGCAAAACTAAATAAAATAGTGTGTACACATAGCAGAAACAAATATAAGGATGTACATACATTAATATACGATAGCAGAACCAAATAAACGACTATACATACATTAGCATACCGTAGCAGAACTAAATATAAGACTATACACATATTAGTATACCATAGCTGAACCAAATATAAGACTATACACACATTAGCATACCATAGCAGAACTAAATATAAGACTATACAAACATTAGCATTCCATAGCAGAACCAAATATAAGACCATACACACATTAGCATACCATAACTGAATCAAATATAAGACTATACACACATTAGCATACCATAGCAGAACCAAATATAAGACCATACACACATTAGCATACCGTAGCAGAACCAAATATAAGATTGTACACATTAGAAAACCGAAAATTTCTAAAAAGATTTCACAGAATCTTGAGAAATAAGGTGTTCCTGAATTCAAAGCTCTTTTTTATGGTTTCAGGAAGTAAAGGAGGGTAACCAGTCGAAATGGTACAAGAAGATGTACGACACTATCCACAGAAACAAGTTCGACGGTAAATCCATTTTCATATAATTGTTACATGTTTTAACCACCTGTAATACCTTTATTTGTGTTAATATCTCCCTTTTTATTCTTATTTTTTCCAGACGATTATGTGACGGTCCGATACAAATCTCGTCGAGGTGAATATTCTAGATAAATGGAAATGATCTTGATTTTATTCTAACAAATTCACACTTCGGTGGTAGAACATTAGGGTGCCTGTTGCTTAGTTCGTCGATGTGGAGTTTATGAAAATTCTTGAAGGTGTTTACAAATATATCAACTTAATTTAACATACTTTAAAAATATTTTTTTCAACGCGTACACATACTATGAACCAGCAGAGAGAATGGAGGTACTTTTACATAACTGGGTGGAGGGGCAGGAATTTTATTAAATATTATGTAGATTAATAAATCCTCCCATCTAAGTAGCTACTTTGGCACTTGGCGTGGTTGGCTTATAATGGATATATTATGCCGTGACGTCCATATATTGATTTGTTTTTTTCTCTTCTTTTTTGTTGATACTCGATACTAGTGCCCATTTAACGATCGTTACCGCGTCTTATTTTTAAGGGTCATACTCGGTTAATAGTTATGAAAACGCGAAATAGAGACATGAACAAATGCCATAGAAAACGGGTACAAGAAATCGATTTTGTATTTTTTTTTATCTAAATCTGTTCTAAAGCTTTTATAAAATTAATAGTTTTCGCATTCAATTCGCAGAGCTAAATAATTTATTTAAAAAAAAATGTTAATCAAATTTAATAATGTTAGCACTAAGTTTTGCGAGTAATTTCATTTTTTATTATTGTAACAGTTGTTTCAGCGTTCAATACCATTTTCAAACTGTGTTTATCAAGTTGCGATAACTTATTTATATGATTATATTTTCCCCCACCCAATTTCAATTTTTTGGTGCCTAAAATGATTTATTACCGGTGAAACCGATTTACTGAGAAAATAATTGTGATAATAGATACTCTATTCTGTGAAGTACTTTAAAATATGTTCTCAGTATACCCACAAGACCTAAACAATACAACACATTTAAAGAAGGCAATAGCAGTCACGTCATTATAAAACAATTAAGAAAACTTTACGATTTAATTCGGGGACTTTTAGTTTACCTGGTGTTTTTTTAAGGTACAAATATTAAATGGTGGCTTGAAAACTAATGACTATTAACATTTTGTTAAATGATTGAATATATGTAACCACTTTCAAAACTTTTCTTATCTACAGCTGAAAACCATCGATTGCAAAACACCGATGTCAATTTATTATAAGTAACCCTAATATTGATTGCATTAACACTGTAGTATCGTATTCATATTAACTGTCCTTAGTGAATTTGCTTCGTGATATAATGTTATCAGAAAAATGAATCAAATAAAAATTTTGCGCATGACTGTAAAAAGTTAAAAGGGAAAAATCGTCTAACTAACTTGCTTCAAAAACTTATGTGTGGAAAAAAAAGTATCCCACTAGGTACATACTGTACAGGACTGTTGATCCCCCCGACAGTTGATCCCTCCGACAGTCGATCCCTCGGACAGTTGATCCCCTAAAGGCCTAAATGATTATTTCTGTTGTACGTCCTCATTTGTAAAGTAAGTATACAGTGTAATGATCAGGATTTGACTGGATGTAGAAATGCGGGAGAAGGGGAGGAGGAAGGTTGGGAAAGTGCAGTTACGGGAGACAGGGCATTTGTACAGACTTACCCGGTGAGGGGTGTCCCTCCAGGGAGCTCGGCTCTGGACCTTTGACTAGCTCAGTTTTGGCAGGCCAAGGAGCTCTTCTGCAGGGTCGTGGGCCGACAGGCAGTCTTACAATTGGGAACCAGACGCTAATACTTTGTCAAATGAAACCACCGTATGCTTTCAGACTCAGTGTTTTAATTTAGAGGAAGGTACAGACATGGTGAATGTAGATATGGTGAACAGTAGGCTAACCTAACCTCAAAAGAATGTTACGGGCAAATTCTCTCTGATATTCTCCAAAACGGGCATGTAAACTGGGACTTGAATAAATTACAACACCAACAGAGGGGAAAATGTAAAGACAGATCACGGTTTAGGTTATTGTGGCAATGGGGTTTCCGTGGAGGCAAATATTAGCTCTCCGAGATGGAGGCTTGCGTGCTTCTCCGAGACGTAGTGCGACGGGTCGGGAGGCCATCTTCAGTGCAGGCGAGTGAGTATGCTGCCGAGGCGGGCTCCGGGCGGGGAATGAAATGGCGTTGCCGAGCAGAGCGTGGATGTCTTTGTGCGAGGTCTTGATTGCGGCCGCTTGAGGCGCCGGTGTTGTTTTACGCGAGGCTAGGACCCCTTTTTTAGGAATCTACTGAGGTTACGTAACAACAGAAAAGATATGCTGCCGTATAACAAAAATCGATATACTTTTATCGAAATCCCCTACATAAAATATTTTTACTAACAATAATGCCGAATCGCGGAAGGAGCATGCAGTGGGGATATACGGCCGAATAACAAAATACGACATACTTATGTATGCAGTCGGCGTAGGGAAAATATGCTATAGGTTCCTACTTGCATATAATATAACTAAATGACTCCGAAGGGGTAAGCAGAGAGGATTATAACATAATGCAACATACCTGTATAAACTCTCTACATAATTCATAAATGAGGACGTATAACAGAAATAATCCTTTAGGCCTTTAGGGGATCAACTATCGCGGGGATCAACTGTCATGGAGATTAACTGTCGGGGGGATCAACTTTAGGGAGGCCAACTGTCGGGGGGCCAGCTGTCGGGGGATCAACTGTCATGGAACCATTCATTCACAGATGTACAAGGTGTGAAAATTTTTATTTCAATATTTTTTCTTAAAAAACATTTAATACTTACCTTTTTCAAAACTCATTATAGCGTAAAGACGAATTACTTAAGGAAAATGCGCCAATAACCAGTGTAATTATTATGTCCACATATTGTAGTCAGAAAACCTGCATATTAATTAGAGCATGTTCATATTAATTACAGCGTGCTGAGGACAGAGCTTTTTGAATTTTTGAAAAATACCCAATAATACCGAAGATGTACACTATCATAATATTGACATTTTAGGAAAATTTCGCCGGGCGGCCAATAGGTCAGTGACGCCACGCTACATAAAATGACTGGTGCGGCAGTGTGCGGTACTGCCATTCGATTTGTGAATTGTGTCTCGAGACGTCACGGGTATTTGTTTTAGCCAAGTTCATAACTTCGTCATTTTCGGAGATATCAAAAAACTAATTTTACGGTCGTTAACTCTTTAACGTAATATAAATTATTGTCATCAAAATAGAAATAAAATTTGGAGACAAACTTATTATGAACACAATCGTAAATTTCCCTTTTCCCTTTTTACAGTCTATAATATTCAATTTAGTCAAAACATTTGTCATGGAGGTAACTTTGCTGAAACAACATATTTATATAATCAATTTGACTGCCCTAAAACGGGTTTTTGTTCCCAGTTGGGCAGTCAAAGCTTTCTAGTTTTTTATTGTTTAATAATGTGTGAAATAAATAAATAAAAATATTACGGTTACTTAAAATAAGAATTTGCATTGATCGCACTAAATCGCTTCGTCTTCAAACCATTAAACAATATAAATAAATAAATAAAGCAAATTGTATTATACACCCCTATAACATGTTCAGGCTGTACGAGTATGTTATTTCGATGTTCTTAGATCATTTTAATTTACCTATCGATTTGTTTATAAACCTACTACTTTTTTTAAAAATAATTATCAGCACGTCGTTTGTATATATTCGATCCTTCACCGCTTTCAATTACTTGTTTTTTAATATTTGAAAAATTTGAAATGCCAATGTATTAATTATTTCCTGAAAAAATAGTTGCATATTACTGCAATTGTTCCTCTTAACTTGGGCTTAAATATAACGCATTATTCATTTTTTAATTATTAATAATTAATAATTAAAAAATGAATATATTCTTTACAATTTTATAAAAAGTCAATAGATGTCTCATATAAATAAAAAAAAAATATGGGATTAAAAATGGAGAATAATACTGACAAATCTTGAATTTGAGAAATGATATCGATGAAGATGACATAAATTGAATTGGTCTCATTAGCTAAGTTGGTAAAGCGGTAGCCCAGATAGGCAGAGGTCCCGGGTTCGAGTCCCAGATGCGACTGAAATATTTTTATTTTCTGTTGTTTTTCCGGTTTCATATTTCATTTAGATTCTGTTAATATTATTTTCTACAATGACTAAATAACGCATTATCCTCGGATCCATTGTTTTGGTCTGCCTTTAGCACAATACCATTATGCTATCCAGTTTTATTTAACCTGTGAAGTTCAGTGATATCATCAGAAGAAAATCACTATGCTGGGGTGCTTAATTTTACAGCTTTTTTGCTTATAAACGAATT
>JAHDVE020000991.1:0-25250 GCA_022606495.2 Halesus radiatus
CCACTTTCAAGTCGCAACTTTCATTTTATCTGTTTCTTAGTAACTCCTCATTGTATCAATGTACGAATCGCTTATATGTGCCAATCGTATCGCAGTTCTCCGCACCTAATAACGTATTACAACTCGCCTAATAACCGGGAAGTGCGACGCGAAGCAAAAAGCTTCAAAACGAATGTGGGAATTCGTCAAAGGCAACATTCACTCAGAAACGAACCAGAGGAGTTGTAAGACAACAAGAAAATGATGGCAAAAAACAAGGCATTCTCTTTCTACTCCGACCAATCTTTGAATGCACAGCATTGAGTTAGATTACCGCGCTCAGACAACGTGACGGCGTGTGACACATAAAAAAAGACAATAAAAAATAAATCACAAACAGAACCAAATCGCTTTATCGGTTTGATGCAATGACGGTTTTATTTTTATTTAAAATTTTATTTCAAAATTAATACTAAGGTACACTATTTTGGGGTTTATCATATAATATCTTAAGTATTTATTTTATATTATTTTTTAAACGCCCGAAGGGCCTTTACATAATAATACACCTTTTTGCGAAATTACAATATTTTGAATTTGTCCTTAACAAAAGGTTGTCAAAAGAAGCGAAGCTAGCACTCCACAATGGAGTGCTGATACCAACCCTGATGTATGGCAGTGAGGCATGGAACTGGCAGAGAAAGGATGAAATTAGACTGAAAATGTTGAGATTCGTAAAAAATGCAAGCTTAGATGGTTTGGCCGTGTAGAGTGAATGAACGAAGAAAGGAGTGTGAAGAGAATATATGACCCGATTGTGAATGGAATAAGAAGCCGGGGACGCCAGAGGAAGACATGTGAATCAAATACTTGAGTCGGGCTATGTCAGAAGTCGGAATAACAGAGGGGAATGAATGAAGCAAGAAGTGTATGTCAAAATCGAGTTGTTTGGCGGTCCGTCCTCTCTGCCTACTCCTGTATTAATAAAAATACATAATTTTGTAAGTAACAGTCATTTATAAACTAGGTATAAATAATACGACTTTTTAAAATTAAAAACCTTTATAAATTTCTTCCACTTGTTTATTTCAGACCGGACCGGTTTCACCTTACAACGCCCATCTTCAGACACGGACATCTTCAGGTTAATATTAAAATGGAATTGACAATATCAAGAATATAAATAATTAGGTAGAAGTCGCCCGTTTATTCGTCTGTTGAAGTTTGCAATGATTGTTCAGATTCGTCTCTTTTGTGAGTTCTGGCTATGGAGTAAGTAATCATTTGTAAAGTTGTTTTTTTTTTAAAGTTTTCTCGCTTAAGATACTTTCCGCTTAAGACTATTGCCGGTTAAGATATTTTCGGCTTAAGACGATTCCCGCTTACAAATTTTTCACTTATGAAGGTTTTCGCATAGAAATTTCATGCCTAAGAAGTTCCTCGCGTAAGAAGTATCCCACTCAAAAAGATTCCTGCTTAACATGTTGCTCGCGTAAAAACTATTCCAGTAAAGAAGTTTCCCGCTTAAGAAATTGCTCGCTTAATAAGTTCATCGCGTAGGAAATACCCCACTAAAGAAGTTTCCCGCTTAAGAGAAGTTTTTCGCAGAAATTTTCGACTTCCGAAGAGGTTTCTCAAAAGAAGTTTCTCTCTTCGTAATTTGAATGGGGTTTCAGCATTCATTTACTTCAGTTAAGTTGTCGAGATTAACTAAAAAAATGAGGCATTTTAGGACAAAAGGTCAAACTGTTTGCAACATCAATGTTAACTTCTAAAACTGACAAAACCACACAGTTACAACTGGTCAAAATCGAACACAAGGTAATCCAATCCTCGTACAATGCTTTGTTATCTTTTCGCATCTACTTTATCAGTCCGGTTAGTCTCTCATTGTGTCGGGTTCTTGCTGTTACCTCACAGGTCAAAAGTTCGCAACAATTCGCTAACCGCAGGTTTAAATGGAGCCACACTGCTACAGTATTATCTCGAATCTCGATGCGAGTAATGTGTGTGTTAGGATTTCACACTAATGTCCATCACTCTCTTGCGATCGATGAAACTGGCTACTTCAATCTTCAGTTTTACTTCATGACCTCAATTATTTTCGTTTTCACTAGCCGAGCGGCCTTAACTAAACTTTGATAATTTATCGAAGAAAATTGTGGGAAGAGGAGTGATTGAAAAATTACAACAAATTATAGAAGTTTGAAAAATGAATAGGAGTATAGTGAGTTATTTGTAAGAAACAAACAGCTTTTAATATTATTTCTAATTTTGCTTTTTTAATACAAATATATATACAAAGGAAGTTTAACAAAATGTAAGCCAACAAAGTTTTTTGTGCTGACAGTGGTTAAATACAGGTGTTTTATTTATGAGTCCTCAATCGTTGTCAGGTTTTTAATGTAGGTAACCAGGAAATGTATGTCTTTTTTGAAAAAAAAACATCAAATGGAACAGATGACCAGCGAAAATCAAGTCCAATAGTGTATTTGACTAGATGAGATGGGCTGATGACTGAGAGGTTGAGAGTCACGGCAAAGTTGCAGAAAAGTTGAACTCAATTTGATCAAGGTTTAAAAAAAATACCTGTCAAATTTGGAAGTTAGTGTGTTTAGGACAAACATTGGTGATCCTAATGTAACGCTAATTAATAAAGTAAAGAAAATTACTTATTCCCCACTACTCAGTATGTTCACGAAACCTAAACAACATGTTTCCTTAAAATAATTCAGAGAATTACCAAACACATTTAATAATAATAATACTTGGACGATTTATATAGCGCCGTTTTTGTGAAAAATCACCTCATTGATTAAAAAGCATTCACGTCATTATAAAACAATTAAAACATTATCATCACAACATATGGGAAAACAGCTTTTAACTGTAAGTATCTCACAGAAAAGAGACTTTTTAATTATCAAAATTATTTTAAAAGTAAATCGGTTTTACTGGTAATAAATCATTTTAGACACAATAGCAGACAATTCGACGCCAATCGTTGGTAGTACCATTGCACCGAGTTATTCAGGCTTCTAAGAAAACTTCACTAGAAATAGAAACTCTCTGATAAGTGCCTGAATATCGGCAGATTGTCATTCGCCTCTGAGCAGAATACGAATAGATTTACCGCTTCAGAGAAAAGCAGATCTTTATGTGCGCAGGAGACTCGAATCATGTTCTGAATATAGAGTTAATTGTGAATTAGACATCCATATTTTTAACTGCCTCTTGGCCAGTCTTCCCGCGTCCATCTTCTAACCAGGTTTCCCTCCAAATCAATATAGAATTAAAAAAAAAATATATCAACAATGGCGTTCAAACCTAAATATCAGTATATTTCGTTTATTTTTTCTAAAGTTAGTTTTCATAGTTAAAAAAATTTACAAAGTGTCAATTTTTCAAAGCCCGTCAAAACGCTCCAAATTTATGGCCGGTCGGTTTTGATCAGTTTTTAGGTTAGAATGTCAAATGTTAAAACAAGGATGAGCTCTACCGTGCATTATTTTGTATTTGATTCATAGTAAACCATAACAAACCGTAAGAAAAAAATTTATGTACCATTTTAGATACAGGGTTATTTAGTCAGGTAACTTAACACAGCTAAAGTTACTACGAGCAACGATATTTGATTCTGAATACTCTCCAGGGTAATAATAATCATAATACGTATATTTATTCCGGAATGTGGGGAGGTTAATGCAGTCCACACATCTCATAAAGAAATGTAAAGAGAACATAATAGACGTTAGTGAATTATTGCACCTGAGACTGATGGAGCCAATATACTTCTCCATCTTGCTTCTGTGCTGGAATCTGGCGGATTCAATTATGAGGACATTTCCGGATTTGTTTACCCTCTCCCTAAATCCTCCCACCCGGGTTCTCATGAGGGCTGCAAAGCCAGGGACATGTTGGAGGTACTGCAGTGTCTGGAAAGACTTAACGACGCGCGGTAGGCGTTGTTGTACTGTACTCGAAGTCTTTCCATGCTACCCTTCTTGAAGATCGCCCAGAGCTCGCATGTATAGAGAGTTGTACAGAACGCAAGAAATAGCGTCCTTTTCATGAGTGGACTAGAAGGCCGAAACCTTCCACTGAGCATGTTTGACTTTACACTTAGTGCTCATCTTTGCCTGTCGATATCATCGTCATCCATCACATTTCTAGGTCATGACGTGTCCCAAATATTTGACTTCTTCTACCACTTTCAGAAGCCTGCCATTCAAGGAAGCTGGTGGAATGCTTGAAGGATCCTGTCCATATCCGATAATCAGCATGTTCGTTTCGTGTGCGAAACATAGCCCCCTTATCGACGGTACCATCAAAACCATGTCACACTGTCCTACTAAGAGTATCCTTCTCACTAGACTGAATGGTGATGGAATTAATGGAATAGTCAGACGATTTAAATTCTGGTAGGATAAGAATATAAATTACATAAAGGTTAATGGTGATACAATCTCCTTTGAACCTATTCGTCTTCAAAATAATTTGATGCGTAGTCATTTGGTGAATATATAAATTGCCACTAAATCTCCATTAAATTAAGAGTGCAATGGGTTTAACCTATGAAGATTTAAGCCAACCGAGGCTAAGGTTTTAATTATAGAAATACAAGGAAACTCACAAAATACACTTTTTTTTTTAAATATCAGAAATATTTTATGTCAAAATGATGTTAAAAAAGTTTACTAAGCGCTATGCCACTCCCGCCTCGAATATGGTACACAAGGATGGGGATCGGCAACTACTTACCATATAAAATATATATCTAAATCCCAAAACAGTGTCATAAAGAAGTCCCCATAAGAACGCCAACAAAAAAATTTCAAATCTTTTGCAGTGCCAAATATCCAAAACATCTGTGCTAAGAATGTTTAATCAAACATTACAAAAATTTAAAAAAATCTAAGAAACTTAATTTTCACCGCACAAGAGCGAACCAAAATGACATTATGAATATTCCTAAATTTAAAACTGCTTTACAACAAAGGAATTATAAATATCTCTCCACTAAGTTATATAATTCACTTTCAAAGGCAAATGATTTAAAAATTCAAATCAAAACCTGACTCAAAGAAATAAAAGAAGAGGAGCTATCCAGCATCTTGAAAAGAACTATGCAGGAGCTTAAAAACAATCAGTTTTTAAATAAAGCCTAGTTCGTCTCAGCACAGGAACCCCTAGTGAGGAGTACTAAGAAAAACACCACATATTGTCTTATTAGATTTGTAAAATTTTAATAACTGAATGAACATATATGTATTGAAACTAAATTTAAAAATTATTAAAAAAGACATAAGTCATAACAAAGTGTTGTTTGACACTAATTGGCCGAAGGCTTTGGCAAAGTGACCCTGACTTGCTGGTCCATCCCATCTGCCTAACTTCGCCGTTATCTGCCTCTCGTCATCTCCACAGATACACGAGTGGCCATGCATCTTGCTCACGTACCTTTTGTATTATTTGACGTGCTTATGAATTCAACAAGTGAGGAGCTTGCTTGTTTATTCATGCGCGATAAACTAAGATGTGATTTATTTATGGCTCTTGTAAATTTTAATTGCATTAAGTAAGTAAATGCCATCGCGATCATAAAAATTGCTACTGTACACTGTTAGGAGGCAGAGAGATCTGCCAGAGCCACACGGGATATTTGACGATGCTACTGTTTGGAGGGTTTTTTTAAAGGAAAAAAAAGAAGTGAAGTCTTAAACTGGCCAATTTTATTGAAGGACCGAAACACAAACCCCGGTAAATCATTCCACAGGAAAGGTGTTGAGCGCAAAAAATGACGTTGAGTGCATCGTGCCGAAAGGATCAATGATATTGGTTTTTTGAAGCGTCTTCTGATCTATATGCTTCAAGAGAAAAGAAAACTAAACCTAATTATCCTCCAACTTGTCTAGGATTTCTACTATTTTCAATTAGAAAGGAACACAGAGAAGGGAACAATTTAATAGAATATATTATTGATATTGACTTACCATAGTCTCCATGATGCGTGTCTTCGGCCAAATCTCTCTTGTAAATCACGTGCTTGGCTCCAGAAAGGGCTTCAATCAGCTCCTTCCTCAAGTTAATAACTTCTGAAGAACCATCGCTGGCTACTTCTTCATAAATCTCAGCTTTACTAACTGCGTCTTCCTTTAATCTCTCGCTCTCTGCCTTGGCACCTTCATCATCATAAACAATGTCATCACTGAAGTTCATTTTGTTGATTGTAGCAGTTGAGTCTCTCTCTCGATTCTCCATGGCTTCTGCCGCTTCGATGATCTCTGCGATATTCTTCTCCGGTGCTCTGCTGATGGTGTCGAGGTTCTTTTTGGATATCTTTGAGCGTTTGATCGGAAGTCCAGTGTCGATGGAGACCATGTCGTCTTCATTGGGGTCCATGAACATTTCGTCATCTTGTTCCGGAGGGATCGTTTTTCTGAATGGGGGCGGGGTTGGAGAGAGAGTTGCGGGCAGAGGTTTGATCACTAGATCGTGGCCGATAGTTCCTTCCTGTAAATATAAATAAACTTTATTAATATTTGGCAGTTTGTTATGAAAGCATTTGAAAATGTTAATGACAGGTTTGAATGTGCTGTTGTGTTCTGCAGAACGATTGACAGGCATCTCCAAAATTAAGTTTCTATATTACAACAATTAAAGCGTTCCTATTCTCCGTTATCTATGCGGTGATTTGAACCTGTGACCTCTGGTTCCCTATTGCTGCATACAAAATAATCACTTCTTCGATAGTCGCGTATTCGATTAAGAACGTACGAGTATTTGTAACAGCTGTATACACTGAACTTAAAGCATAAATATTTTCAAGAATCTTATTCTAAAATATTTCTACATAAATATTTTAAAACATATATAAAAACATAAATGACAACAATAAATCATACACGAAATAATATTTCTTTATTATCTAATGAATGTGAATGAAGCAAGAATTGTATGTCAAGATCGAGTTTGGCGGTCGGTCCTCTCTGCCTACCTCTGCAGGGAAACGGTTTGATGAAAACTAAAATTAGTAACGGTTAGTTATGAAAACTAAAATTGAACGAATTCTTGAAAGACACGGAACAGTTTAGAAACTTTATCATAATGTAATTTCAGTAATTCTTATGCATTAAGCGAAATTTAAGAATAATTTATTTATTATATAACCGTTACAAACATTTCTACTTTCGTAATATCGAAATAATAAAAATGAATCTTTTACATATTATTAACAACGTTTCTAACCGATATATCAACGGAAAATGGATGACTTGTGAATTTTAAATACGAATTGCTTAAATCGGTGAGTCAACAAAATATGGACTAAAATCTTTAGAATATTTAGCTTACACACAATACAATAAATTACCCAACGATAGCAAGCCAATGTGAAAGGTCACAGGGTAAGATGTTTAAACTGTATTATTTGAAAGAATACCTTTAGGATTAATGCTGGGATGTGTCTCTGTAATAAGTATAACTATATAATGTACCATTGATATGTTTGGTGTAATCTTAAGTGACCAGCTCAGGTCCCATACCTCCATCGAAGCCAGAGTAAAGTTAGCCTCTCAGAAGCTGGGCGTACTGTACAGAGCCTGCAGATACTTTAATAGCACACAACTGCTGACCCTGTACAAATCGCAAGTGCGCCCCAATGTAGAATTAGGCAGCCAACTCTGGTCGGGAGTCCCAAAATATCTGAAAAAAACTCTCGACTCTGTGCAGAAACGGGCTGTCCGTTTGATAGATTCGCCTATCTTAACAAACGGACTGCAATCTTTGGAGCACAGACGTCAGGTGGGAATGCTGTCTTTGTTCTACCGATTTTAATGGAAAATGCTCTGAGGAACTAGCGTCATTGATCCCTTTGGCACCGATGCATCGGAAAACACGCCAAATGCGAGCCCAACATTGCACACGGTTGACATTTGCCTGATGAGAGCGGGTCGCTTCTACGACTCGTTCTTGTGTTCAATAGCTCGGCTGTGGAATGATCTGCCGGCCACTGTGTGTCCCCCTCCTACAACATGGGTCTCTTCAAGACCCAAATTCACTATTTCCTATCCTCTAAAAGACATCCCCAATCACCCAAAGATGATAAATGCCTTGAGGGAAATTTCCCTCGAGGCCTCCTGTGTAAAAAAATAAAAAAATAATAATAACAAATGCAAATTATGTATTGTAAATGTTGTTAATGTACTGTGAATGTTAATTATGTATCTTAAATACAATATTAAGTATGTTTATTTTTAAAAACTGTACTGCATGTTCTGCATGTGATCCCACAATATGTTTTTTAACTCATGGGAATACAATGCACAATGTATTGTCTACTTTTTGATAAAAAAATTTAAAAAAGATTTCTGTTCGTTAAAAAATAACTCTATTATCAGTTCTCTTTTCATTGATCTCGTGTCAAATCTTGCAATAGAGATAGAGAACAAATGGATAGCTTTACACTGAAATAAAACCATAACGCTTGCATTGCACATTGTACTACATCGCAATTTTATACTCTGATAACTCTCGACATAAAACGAGGTTGCGTAACTAAATCAAACCGGTATAAAAATAGTTTAAAAAAGCGATTGAATATTTCCTAAAAGTCGTAAATAATCAGAAACACTGCCATAGGTACCCGGAACAAATACAAAGAATTGACACTTTACTTTTTACAGTTTTTTTTGCTAACAAGGTATTGTATTGAATAATAACTTGGACAAAAAATACGTTCAGAGAGAATATAAAGACATGTCTTAGTGAAACCACTATACAACCGAACGGTAATAAAAATGATTTCTAAGTTAGGTCATAAACTAAATGCTTTTATTTTAACGGTCAAAAAGGAATACGAGTATGTGATTTGGTGCTAAAATTAAAGGCAACGAATATTTTTTAAGGCAGGTAAAGGATGCATTTCAAGAGCGAATTTCTTCAACATTATTATTTGATCGATATAAAAGCTTCTGTAAAAAGTGTGTATATTTGGGAAGTATGTTTACGAGAAATGGGGAGAGTGAAAGGGATATTGAAAGAAGGGTGAATGCAGGAAACTATTAACGGAGGACTGAACGCGGTTGGCGCTAACAAAAAGTTGTCCAAAGAAGCGAAGCTAGCAGTTCACAATGGAGTGCTGATACCAACCCTGATGTATGGCAGCAAGGCATGGAATTGGCAGAGGAAGGATGATAGTGAACTGAACGCCGTAAAAATGAGATTTCTGAGGCGAATGTATGGTAAACCCACGTATGATCGCGTGAATAATAGGAATCATAATAAAACAAACGTGGGACGGTCAGAACGTCCTAGGACTTTATAAATTGTAAATATGCATAGTAAACAGTTTTTCTTTTAGCCTTATAATATTATCATTATTTTGAATTAATAAAGTATCTCTCTCTGACGTCCCTCTCCGCCTTAAGACCACCATTCAGAATCGAAATGTTACTTGAAATGGATTTTGTAGTATTTGGTGATCGGGAAGCAATCTTCCCAACAAGCCCTCCATTGTAATGCTAGGTGTAACCTTAAGTGACCCACTCAGGTATGGGGACTCCATCGAAGCCAGAGTAATGTTAACCTCTCAGAAGCTGGGCGTACTGTACAGGGCCCACAGATACTGCAGATAGTACCCAACTGATGACCCTGTACAAATCGCAAGTGCGCCCCACTGTAAAATTAGTCTGAAAATCTGAAAAAAAAACCCTCGACTCTGTCTAGAAACTGTGCAGAAACGTTAGATAGATTCGCATATCTTAACAAACGGACTGCAGCAATCTTGGTTGGACAGAATGCTGTTCTTGTTCTGCTGGTATTTTAATGGAAGATACTTTGAGGAACTGGCGTCATTGATTCCTCCGGCACTGGTCCACAGTCGGGAAATGCGTGCCCAACATTTATACATGGTTGACATTTGTCACATGAAAGTCGCTTCTACGATTCGTTCTTGTGTTCAACAGCTCGGCTGTGGAATGATATACCGGCCTGTGTTTAAAGACCCAGGTTCACTTCTTCCTATCCTCTAAAAAACCTTCCACACAGCATCCCCAAAGGTGATGCGCGGACTTAACTGTAAAACGAAGTTAGTGATGAGTGAGTTCCAGGGCATAGTGGCGTTCCTCCCTTTATTAAAATTTATTTACAAACAATTCAATAAGTTAGGCAATAGTTCACGCAATCCGAAAGAGAAAGATCTGACTTTCATATCAATGAAATCATAATCCGATTAAATAATAATATAATCTCCGGTTAAAATATCACCTCACTCTTCACGGGCGCCGACCGGCTACATTATTAAACGACGCGCGTAAAAGTGAAATCAAATTTCGATTTTCATACGTAAAACACGATGCAGTAACTCCCGGGTATTGGAATTGCGTAACAAGAAACCTGTTAGACAATGTGACAGAACTAAACTTACGATCAGAACAATTACATTTATAATTTCTTTAAAATATAGGTATTGACTTTGTAACGTCATTATTAATATTTTTTTTAAATGAATTATAATAACAATGTTTATTTGTTTGAAACAAACATTATTTAACAAAAAACATTTAAGAAAGCTTTGACTGCCCAACTAGGAACAAATCCCGTTTTAGGACAGTCAGATTGACAAGTTTATTTCATATTAAATGCCATTATACAAATATAGAAGGGAAAAAGCTAGTATTGACATAGTATGGTAATATAATGTATCTTCAAAAAAGTATAATAATTAAGTACAAAGATATATGTATATGTGTTTTTGAAAAAGAATGCAATTAAATTGAGTACTAAAAGAAATAAAAATATTATTAAGTAATATTGATAAGATTGAGTTACGTATCACTTAGCTTTATGAGCCGACGGCGAAACTCAGGGATGCAGCCCGAAGAGGATACTAAAACTAACTTTCTAATCACCACTTTATTTTAAGTTATCTACAATAATGCATATCGCCAACTATTCCGTCTACCAAGATACTGCAGCGCTACAGAAATGTTCTTGGAAGGACGTGTGTATTCTTTCAGGGCACTTCTCCGCCACCGCACGGGAAGCTTATGGTACAGAGTACGCCAATCGAAGAATACCATAATTACTGCTACGGCTACATGGATGGAGTCTCCCCTTTTCTCTCTTAGTGAATGAACTTTTTTTTATTTGTTTCCATATAATTATGACATTTTCAGGTAAGATATAAATATTAAAAATACATGTATATTATAGAATTTTTTTCATAGTCCTCCTCAATAGGAGATTCCTGTAAAGGGGTTTCAGCGACTTCTATATTTCAACTTCAAGGTTAGGGTAGGGTCTTTCCAGTAATTTCTATGACGTTTTTTTGAGAATAGTAGTCAGTTCTTGTTCTGGTATTTCCTTAAGCCAAGTTTTGATAGACTTAATGCAATTATTGATTGAATTATTTTTTTTGATATTAAGTGGAAGTTTGTTATATAATTTTACAGCTAAAAATTCAGAGCTTCTCTGTCCAAAAGTAGTATTGCATTTAGGTATATTTATCTTGTCTAGTCGCTTTGTTCTGGTATTATGATCATGAAGAGTCGTAGACATTTTCTCATTTTTAAGATGATTAACTAGAATATTTTTGGCAAAGATTTTTTGGATACTTGGAACGTTGAAATGTTTAAAAATTTCCGTTGTTGACGTTCTTATGGGGACCTTTAAAATGGTCTTTATGATGCATTTCTGGTTGTATTTAATGGTTTCATGTAATTTGATGCAGCTGAGCCCCATCCCAAAGTTCCATATTCCAAATAAGAATGGCATAAAGCATAATATACTCTATTTAGATCTTCAATTGACAAGATATTTCGTAATTTTTTGAAGAAATAGATGAGTTTTAATAGCTTTTTTGAAGTTCCGTTAATGTGTACATCCCAGTGGGGTTTATCATTAATTAAAATTCTAAGATATTTAAAGCTTTTAACTTTGGTTATATGCGAGCAAGTGCAATGAGGTAAATTTTTTTGACATTAATTTATTTTAAGTGTGTGCTCATTCATTGGTTGGCCTCTTTTGTTTATTGAGAATGTTAAATATTTAATCGTTGAAGAAGATAATATTAACACATCCCAAATGAACCACGAAACCGAAAAACAACAGAAAATAAAAAGATTTCAGTCGCATCTGGGACTCGAACCCGGGACCTCTACCTATCCGGGGTAACCGCTTAACCAACTTAGGTAATGAGAGCAGTTCAATTTACTCCATCTACACCGATATCATACTTCAAGTTCAAGACTTGTTAATATTATCCTCCATTTTTTTAAATCTCATATTATTGGCTGCTATCCTTATGATGATCGCAAAATTCTACCCGATCACAATTGCAATCAGAATAGAGTCTCGGATATACCTACCCGATTTTTATTCATATGAGGCATATATTGAGTTATTTTACAAGTCTGGAAAGAAATATTCAATTATTTTTTTATAACTTATTGAAGTTTGTTTTTTATTTTCTGTTGTTTTTCGGTTTCGTGGTTCATTTGGGATGTGGTAATATTATCTTCTTCAATGATTAAATATTGCAATAAGGTTTACAAGGTGATGATTACAAAGTAATTTTTAATTAATTTATTGATTATATTCATAATTGGTTATTTATATTTTACGTACGATGAAGTTAATATGTTCAATGTAATGTCCCTGGCTCGGGATTTTTTTTTTGGAATAAAGTTATGAAGTTGTGAATTCTTGCTTGTCGTTTGGGTGGCATAATTGATTTGACAGCGAAATTAATGCCTTGTGATGGCTATTTTTTCAACATTCATGTAAATAATAAAGTTCTTAAGAAGGTACCTACTTATGTTTTCCATTTTGAAAATATTCTATCCAAACAAACCTTCTTCTTTTGAATATGTAATCTATGGGCTAACCGCA
Organism: Halesus radiatus; assembly: GCA_022606495.2. Classification (NCBI taxonomy): domain Eukaryota; kingdom Metazoa; phylum Arthropoda; class Insecta; order Trichoptera; family Limnephilidae; genus Halesus; species Halesus radiatus. Next base: position 12,871 of record JAHDVE020000991.1, read on the forward strand.
ATACAACATGGCGGGTTCAATGTTTTTCATATTAATTTTAAAACGTCATAGGAACAGTTTTACATATTGGATTTCATTCAAACTACTCTTTAAACCTTCCCGGCACTAATACTCGTAGAAAAAAACTGTGCTATTTTCAGCGAAACCGGTCTATTTTTCACAATGTACTGAATAAAAGCCCCTTGAAGGAAGGATTATAACATTAACGATCTGTAAACGTGCTTTATTATATTTTTTGTTCTCTGTGTTATAATATATTGTTTTATTTCACTTATTTATTTTTCTCTGCCAACTGATAACTAAATCAAAAACATTGCATCCTCTGAACATCTTTAGCCGCACTTATACACTTCCCTGTGTTAATTTTATTATATAAGAATGCTAATGTTACTAAACTCTAAATATTCCAAAAAAAAAAAAATATATATATATATTAACTAATACCTAGCTATCTGCGAACCGGTAAAGTTTATAAAACATCTGGTCTATGATCTATCAACCACTTATCTTGCTGAATGGAATTATCTGACAAACAAAATATCGCTTACATCTTACGCCAATGTTATTATAATACTGTAATGCCACGGCTACACGATCGCCCAACCTCCCAACTCGAACGTTTGGGTGATTATGTAGAGGGGTAGTTCGTGTGCGTTGGCCCAACGTTTGCTCGAGTTCGGTGAGTTGGCCCAAGATCGCTCCGGTGGCGAACTAGTTGGTCCAACTTTCAAACTAGTTATGAGTTCGGCAGGCGATCTCGAAGGACGGGCTTTGCGAAGAATTAAAAATGACTGAGCTATGTTTATATTGACGAAAAAAAACTCAAATTTGCAACTAACCCCAAATAAATGCCCAAATATACATTATGCATATAATGCAAATAACAATAATAACAGTTGGATAATTTGTATAGCGCCGTTTTTAATGAAAAATCATCTCATTAGCGAAATGTACGTAATGCGATGTATAATGGGGGGCTAGTTGTTATATTTTGTTGCGGTGCGATCTGACTCAGGCTGTACGTAAAAAAATAAAATACGGAGCTAAAATAGGCGCAACAGCTATCGACAGGCGGTGGGGGTTATAAATTAAAAATCTTCATATTTTTCTAACATTTTGAAAGACGAAAATATCTGAATTTTTTTATTATTGTGAAGTTCAAGGAACAAAGGATGGGTGATTTGATTCCAGATAATTAAAATGGCATCACTAGTTTGGAGTTTGTAGTTGGAACGTTGGCCGATCGTGTAGTTGCCCGATTTATAGTCACTATAACGTACAACTCCAAACCTAGTTCGGGTTGGGACTTTGGTCGATTGTGTGGTCGTAGCATAAGAGATGTTTTTCATAATAAAGTCTCGCTCTGACTGTCAGAAAATAATGTGCTATAATCTAGATTACTGTCATATTTGATTCCCTGAACAATTGAGACATTATCATCTCGCGTCTACATAAATCATGTCGTGAAATGACATGAGTTCCAGCAATATTACGTTGAAGTTGGTTGTACGGTATAACCACGTTTATATTCTTCCTTCAGTGAACAATGAGTTGAATCCACTTCAACAATGGCAGAGTAAGTTATATCCCTTTGTTATGGTATAATCTCACTTCGCTTTGTCGCGGGGCAATGAAACTTGGACAATAATTTAACGCATTATGAAATTTTGCACGATATTCTTATGGTATTTCTGCTAGATTAACGGCCGTTCTTCCCAACCCCACTGAACAATGGATGAGCTGAAATTTTGCCTCAGCACTGTTCAAATGCACAAATACGCTCCTCCCAATGAAATTCTCGATCAAATTAGAATATCGATTTTTGTGGATTAAAGTTCTCCTCAGCATAAAACTTGTTATAAAAAGTATCAACAGGATGGACGAACGTCATGGAAATGTCAAACGTCATTTTACAAATCGCTATACAAATCATCCAATTATTATTATTATTATCATTAGTTTACGATCTTTTTTACGCGATTTAATTACTGAATGACAAATACGCATTTCTGTTTTCGAATGATAAAACATGTTTATTGTATGTCTTAAATAGAGCTGAAGAGAAGTCACATTATTTTACTAATTAAAAGCAACGTTTTCTCTTGTTTTTTCACTCATCGAGAAACGTCAAATGTCAAATGTACGAAACGAACATTGTGCTTCGCAGCATTATCAGTCAAGTTAACACTTTATTTTTAACACACGCGTTTGTGAAGTATAAAATGTTAGTTTATGTATTAGTTTTTAAAACAAATTATATGTATTCATAATAAATACAATATTAACTCATCTATGTTATTTTTAAATTGAAAGTTTTCACTGTGATGTCATCTATTGTCTAAAAAGTGGGTAGCTACTATTTCATCGCGTATTAAAATGGGAGGATAGTATTTTATAGTGGGCAGGCACCTCCATAGACAACTTAGGATGAGAAATGCTTGGAAACAGGCAAACGGAGCTAATACTTTAAAAAAGGCTGATCGTCGACTTTTACAACACGCGGCCGTTAGAGTTTTCTCCAAAAGGACTACAGTTCCTCATTCATAATGTAACGTCCCCAATCACAACATATTACCTAAAGAAAGTAGCTGATATCGTCTGACGATTCCCCTTCTGTATTCCTAGAATTCGTCAAAATACAATATATTATTGTAGGAGAAGTTTCGTCTAGGTAAATGAATTGAAAAAAACATACATATTTTACTAAATTAGATCTCGGACGTGAAAAACGAGCACCTTGTTGTAGACCCTACTATTAAATTGCCAGGGTTCTATCTTCAGTAAATTGCATCCGGTGCTGTCACAGCTGTTGTGTGTTCATGATACATAAATGAGGCCTAAAGGATTCCGAACCATGGGAATGTGGACGTTGAACTGCAGAACATATCGTAGAAGAATCTCACCTTCATCAGCTTCCATATATGTTTCTTATTTTTATTTTTTATATGAATACCACACAAGAGTCCCAAACTGCTCCCAACCGTCTGGAGCCAGTGAGACTATGGCATTCCCATTTGGGGAATGTTGTGAGGCTGAAGGTATTGGGGAGGGGAAGGAGAAGGGGGAGAGAATGGTGGTGAAAGGGGGAAATACCTGGCTATTCAGATCTGGTCACCAAACACGGCTAAAAGCCATTTCAAGCAACGTTTCAATTCTGAATGGTGGTCTTTCACCAGGGCGATACTGAGAGTATCTTCCACTCTGGAACGTGCGCAAATATACCATATATTATTTTTAAATGAATTAATTGTGAAACAACACAAATTAATTAAATAAAAATTACTTGCACGCCGGGATTTGAACCCGCGACCTTCGGATTCGTAGTCGAGAGCCTTACCCCTCGACCATGGAGGCCGTCATACATATGACCAAAGTTTTGAGTTCTATTGTTGCAATAGAACGGTAATGATAATGTCGTATTTCTGGCCGGAACGTTAATGTTTATTAGCCGAAGTAAATCAGGGCTGTCAATTTTATTATGTAAGATTTATTTATATTGTTTGTGATGTAATCAAATCAAATATCGGCAATAACATATGGCATCTATCACATTCAAACGACATGAAACATCGTAGAAGAATGTCCCCTTCATCAGATTCCTTATGGCACATCTGTACTGAATCAAGTCTGGCTGAATAATCTCAGCAACGTACTATGACCTCCACCTCATAAAATTTCAAAAGTGGACTTAGATGAGATAAAGCAAATGATTCTAAAAAAAAATCCTACGTTTATTCCGCGAAGATAAAGGATTTCTAATTACGATATTATGTAATTAAAGTCTAATATAAATCTATGGTAAAATGAACGGGAACCGAGTTGTTTATTTATTTTCAATTGACACAAGAAGACAACCAGGGAATGAATACAATTTATAATTACATGAAGGCCACAGCAATTTTACACAATGTTCTTGCCCCCTTATTACGCTTACAGAAAGTATAAAATATCTTGGCATACAAATAGACGAAAATCTTCTGTGGGACACTCACATAAATGGCATTACAAGGAAACTCACAGACACGTTTTTTTAAAAACATCAGATATATTTGATGTTAAAAAGATGTTAAAAAAGTTTACTAAGCGCTATGCCACTCGCGCCTCGAATATGATATACTAGGATGGGGATCGGCAACTACTAACCATATGAAACAATTGTCTAAAACCCAAAAGGGTATTGTAAAGACCATTTTAAAAGTCCCCATAAGAACGCCAAGAAAATAAAATTTAAAATCTTTTGCAGTAGCTAATATCCAAAATATCTATGATAAGAATGTTTTAATAAAACATTTCAAAAGTTCGAAAAAACAAAAGAAACTTAATTTTCACCACACAAAGCGAACCAAAATGACATTATGAATATTCCAAAATTTAAAACTTCCTCTCGGACAAAGGTATTATAAATATCTCTCCACTAAGCTATATAATTCACTTCTACCGGCCATAAAAAAAAAAAAAACGGAAAAGGAAAAAGATTTTAAAAATCAAATCAAAACCTATCTCAAAGAAATCAAAGAAAAGGAATTATCCAGCATCTTGGAAAGAACTTCGTAGGAGCTTAAAAACAATCAGTTTTTAAATAAAACCTCGTCCACCTCAGCACAGGGACCCCTAGTGAGGAGTACTAAGAAAAATATAACAACTTTTCTTATTAGCTTTGTAAAAAATAAAAAAAATAACTGAAAGTAAGTATAAAACACTAATTTATCACGGTAAGTTTGTCAACATTAATTTATGAGAAAAATTCTAATATAATAAGATTGGTCGTGATAATTATTTTCCTTATCTCTGTATCTGCCGGTGTACCATTGTGCTGCATGTTAGTTCCTTGTGGAAGTACCAGTACTCCATTATCTTATAGGTAATACATTAGGTTGGCAGGCCTCTGAGAAATCTCCAACAATCAACCATTATTTCTCCATAGCTGTATGAAAACGTGCCAAGGCTTCTGAAAATATCTTATTTTATAATTTCTTCAAACTATTGGTATTCCCTTTGTGGCGTCATTATTAATAAATTAATTAAAAATTATTTTGTATTCACCACTATATTAATATACAGATATGTGTGAAAATGTTTCGAAAGCGATGCTTTCTTCATCAGGAATATATAGAATAGTAAAAATAATAATGTCAAGTACAGACAAATGATGAAAATTAGAACACAATAATTCAAGAATAGACAAATTATAAACATAAATTGTATTCGATGTCAAATTTAACAAATTAAATTACACTACCATGTGTGGAGGTCAGCCACGATCATGGAAGTACAAGAGGTTGATTTTGTATGCGTGTGCTGTGGATACAAATATAATTTATTAACCGTAATTAGCGGCCATTATAAATTATTGTCATCTTTGTTTGATGCCATCGCGCCGGTTCAATGTAAATGCATAGTTAACATGCAAACAGTACCTAGATACTACTTATTATTATTTGTTATTATTATTACAAGACAGACTGTAACATTTTTCTGCAACACTTACACAACCAACTATCAGTCTCATTCATTAACCAATAGAATGCATGATCTGGGCAACAGGTTTGAGGGTGTTCTTGGTGTATTTGCTGACTCCATTTATACAGAATATTGTTTTGGTTTTCTATTTTATGTCACTGTTAAACTTTGAAAAAGATTTTTTTTATTTTTATTTAATGTAAATCAAACTGACAGTTTGAAAATGGCCTTAAACGCCGAAACAGTTGTCACAATAATAACGAATAAAAATACTTGCATTAGAACTTAATACTAACATTATTAAATTTGATTTACATTAAATTTAAAAATAAAATTAAATGGAGTTCTACGAATTAAACACATAAACAATTAATATATATGAAAAAGATTGTTCCTTATTTTACCGTTTAGAATCTCTATGTACTTGCAATTTTTCATAGCTCTTTATATTATGTTCCAAAATCCATGTAAAGGTACAGATAAGTGTGTCATCAAATAAATAAATAATTAGCTAACAGCATTACATTAATGTGGTCTGAGACATGTGAGAATAATTATTAATAGCTGTATGAAAGTCTCACAAAAACAGGCTTTGCAGCTATCGTTGAGGATAATCACTTCTGCATCTTTATCAACTTGTGTAGATTTCACGTTCACAGATTGGTGGACGTGCACGTTCCAGAGTGGAAGATACTCTCAGTATCGCCCAGGTGAAAGGCGCCCAGTCAGAATCTAAACGGTGCTAGAAGTGGCTTAAGTCATGTTCTTTTTAGGGATAAGGAATTGTCCTTATCCTTACCCTTAAAAACTTTTTGCTTAACTGCGGTTCCGGTTCTCTCGGATGACATCTGTCATTTAGCGAATGACATTCTTTAAAAATATCGATTTTCGCGTAGTTTTAACAAAATAAGTATGACATTAAACATTATTAAGGAATCATTTCTCTCGTAATAATGCGAATAAATGAACCTATTTAACGAAATTGTAAAGTACCCAAGCCAAAAGTCCGAAATGTAGGAAAAAAGTGATTTAAATTCTAAAAGATATAATAAAATACAAGTGTAAAGCAAGTAATAATAATTATTTTTATAAACAATAATTATTAGCCTGAAACACTCATCCAAATTGAAAAAACCTTCCGAGAAAAGATAAATGTCGCCGACAGGACTCGAACCTGCACAAAAATCTTGTCTTAAAAACTTTAGTTTATCAATTAACAAGTAATAATAAACTACACGTGTTTAGTGTGCGTAGTTTATTAATTCCTTTAAAAATTTATTGTCATTGATATGTAATCGGAGTCGCAGTTAAGCAAAATGTCTTTAACCCCAATTGAAGGAAAATGCCTTATCCTTAAAAAATAACGGAATTAGGCCACAGTTATGAATAGCCAGGTACTTTTCTACCTTCGTCTTCCCCATCACCTTCCCTTCCCCAATACATTCAGCCTCAAAACACACCCCAAATTTGGGATGTATTTTTGGGCAATAGTCCCACTGGCTCTATGGTAAATGGGAGCAGTTGGGAGTCTTTTATTGGTACGTTGGGCTTTGTTACGTTCACCGCGTGAGAGTGCCCATTGCCCTGCGCCACTGGAACTGGCATCCCTGAAGGTAGAATTTCGTGAGCCTGTAGGAAGTTGAAGAGAAGGGGAAGGTTGGGATGTAAACGTCTCTTCAGATTTGGTCACCAACTGTTACTAAAGCCATTTCAAGTTTCTAATAAGAATGATTGTATCTCAAGAGGGTGATACTGAGAGTATCTTCCACTCTGGAACGAGGTGGAATTATAAATTCTCCATACACGTGCAGATGATATAAATTTTGTTCGTGTCTGGTTTCGAATCTGGCAGTCGTCTCCCTCTTCATGTGCCTTCTGAGGTTCAATGGGTATACGCTTCCCTCATATATTAATCCATCTCATCTATGGCTACCTTTATTTCTCTTTCTCTAACGTTGCAGTGTAACATGTACGGCATAATCTGTCTTGATCACGAATTTTGCGACTGTACTATAGCAAACGTTCGTCTCGCTTCTAATCCATTCATCTCCAGTCTTTCTCGCGAGGAGATACCTAGCATGGCGCTTTCCAAAGCTTTTTGTATGATTTCGATTTTTCTCATAATATTCTAAGTGAGAGTTCACGTCTGCGCTCCAAACGTGAGAAAGTGAAGGAGTAAATAATAAATATAGTCAAATATCACTATAATTTTTTTTCTACAAACATTCATTAAAATGAACATGGTTCATCGAATATTGAACTTCCGACTAGCGATGGGTCATGCTCATTTTGTTAAGAGCGGGAGTCACGGTACCAGCTCAATATTTTCGTATAACTCAAATGAATTTATGAGCTCATTTACGAGTCTGCATATATTAAGAGCCGGCCGTGGCTCATACGACTCCCAGCTCTTACGACCCCCGGCTCCCAGCGTATAGGTGTAGGTACATAACGTCCAGATGCCAGATTGTCAGGCGCCGATCGTTCACCGCGTACTGTACAGTACCCACACACGTGTAAAAATGATAATTATTCTTATCTATATACACGAACGTGTGAACCCTAAGCGACAAAGTGCATACTTTAAGATACAATATGGTGCTAAATATTATTTGCCAGTCCTAGAGTCATGAGCATAATTTACCGTTGTAGCAATTAGACACGTATACGATGATTTTATATAAACAAATTGGAACAAAGCACCGTATTTAAAGATGCCTCATCGTAGAAATGCGTAAAAATATTATCAAATAAACTATATTTCTTTAGTGGTTCCAAGATTTGTGAAAAAGAGTCACTATTCAATTGAACCGTGGTACGGCTTTCCATGAGTCGTACACTCATGGCTCATCAAAATGGGCCGGTACAAATGAACGTCTCGTTCATGAACGACTCATCGCTATTTCCGACAAGCCAAATAATGTCAGAGAGACAGCAGTTTTCTTTCCAAAGGTTAAGCACATCTTGCGGTGAAGGAGCTATTCGTATGAAAAGCAAAAACGCTTAAGTGTATATAATTATTTTCTGAATAGGAATGCGATGTTTGATTGTTGTTTTTGCGGTTGGCTTCTAAAGGAATGCTGTTATCTCGTGATTACTGTGTATCTGGTGAAGGATTACTGCTGAGAACTGTATTGGATAGATTGGGGAGGCCTTGAGAGTTGGTTGTGTAATGAGCCTGTGCCACTCAATGCCTTTGGTGGATTGTACACTTATACAGTTTGCTGACGTCCCATTACTACTGTTGTGGACTAATAGTAGTTATTGCTCGGAATGTTGTCAAATCAAACAACCTAACCTAACTTAATCTCGCTGTACTGGATGCTTACGCCAGTGACATCGCCTATAAATTTCCGGCTTCCTCTTCAGGGACCTTGGGTAAGGATTTTTAGATGAAACAGTGACTTCACAAAAGTCTTCGGGCAACTGACTGATTAGGTCAGTTGTTTCCGCCTTTATTGAGCTAAAATGAAGCAATTTCCACGCGCAGTGTGTAGTGCAATCTATAGGAATGCTTGAGGAAATAAAGACACAAAGATATTTTTATAACATGAGCCATATGACCGAAAATTAATTACTCCGGTCCCGTGGCTACATGACACGTGCGTTGATAAGGAGCTAATTAAAGATCTGAGAATAGATACACACAAATTCCGCAATTATTTCAATTAGGTATATAACTTTCGGAGATAATTCTCTGGTGTCCGATACACTAGCCTTACTTTAATATGGTGAACGTATGTCCAAGCATATGAAAGGGACAGCATGACTTATGATCGTATATAAGCGAATGAATGGTTGTCTCGTCCTTCTTGATATCATAACTTCGTATTAATAATTCTATCCACCGTACAATATACTAGGTTAATTCCTCATAACACAAACCAAGCTAAATATAGAAGACGACACGTCGCAGTACAATGGCGTGGTCATCACCCTTAATTTTATTTTATTACATAAAACAGGCAATATGACCAAAACTTACATACGCGAATGTTAACATAGCAATAATAATCAATAAGTACAATAAACAACAACAAACATTATCTCGCAAAATGATAATAAGAATGAAAAAGAAGTGAACGGTCGAAGACATATTATAAAGTAGGTGTATAAACTAACTCCTTATTGTCACCTGTGCTGATGGTACACTGTTTTGGTACTTTATAAAGGGCATCATCACATTATTAGTTTGATTTTAATTGTAAAACTTTTTTTACATTGATTAATTACGTCATTAAAATGTCTATTTCATTATTAGAGCAGTGTATAGTATTGTAATTACTTAATATCCGCGGTAAAGGAGAGAAGTATCCCGTATTTGTGTGATAGGATTTAATATAAAAATGTATTTTATCCTCCTTGTTAATTTTTTTACCCCTAATGGAAACAAGATAAGCAATCTTTAAACGCAAAACACTTGGCTGGAAAATGGATCACAAGAAATTAACATTACCTAATTGGAGATGGAACCATCGTTAATCCCAAAGACTGAGATGGACTGAGTGTGTGACAATATGCCACATGTCAGGACGCCAGTAGACATGATCAGGTAGGTGTCCCAGTAGAAGTGACCCAGAGGTAGAGAAGGAAGAAGTGGTGAACTGACTGTGTGGAAGATGATTGGAGAAGGATGTGAAGGGCTAAAGACTGAGGACGAATGGGTACTTGAGCCTGCGGAGAGCATTTTTGTAGGCTAACTACAATTTTATCAAAGAGGCAGCGTCTAACATTGATATATTGTGCTATATAAATGACCTTTCCCAATACAACTTTTATTATTATTTCTTATTTTGAGACACGTAATCATGGTGGAATTTAATTTTAATAAACAGTAGTACTGTATTTTTTAAGGCAGTTTTCCTGCGAATGTTTTTTTTTAAAACATACACAAAAAAACATTGCAAAAAACTGTTTTCCATCGGCAACGGAAAGCAAAAATGTGTATGTTAGGCCACGCCCTAATCTTCTTGTTTGTTTTTTTTTTTTGCGTAATGTTTTGAAATAACAAGTACAGGATTGCCGGCTTTATAGCCACAAGTGAATGAATACAAACTTACGGCTTCGCGATAATTGAATAATTCGAATCAACGATTGAAACAGGTGGTGAGTCCGTACGCACTTAAAGACCGGTGACATGGTTCGATACATGAGCGAAATAAGAGCAATGTCAACTTCGAAATGCTGTGTCAATACTACCAACTGCGATACTGCAGAGTACGTGATCTGGAGCAAATTACGTGGATTCGCCTATGGACAAGACTCGTTGCAGTTGTTATTGTAGCTTGTTAATATTAAACGGATGATTCATGTTTATGTAGCCCGATTTCTAGTGAAAAATGACCCAAGGGCGTAAGTAATGACTTATTACAAATTGTAACTACTTTACATGCCCAGGTTTTATTAATGGATAAGATGCTTTCAACAAATATGCAAGTTTATTAAAAAAAATTATTGTAATTACATGGAATGGGAACTTGTACCCGCTAAGCCACTGCAAATAGCCTGTCAGCAGGAGTTTAATTCAACAATATTATATAATACAACGATAAATAACAATCATCATAAAAAATGTAGCGCAATAATAGAACAATATAGTTGCATGCATGTTGTGGTCAATGTACACAACTTGGAAAAAGTTACCCGGCCTTTCTTTTCTCGTTTTCGTTTCTCCTCCGTGAAAAAAAAACAAAACGTAGGTTATGACAAGTGAAATAATCTTTGTCATTCAATATTTGAACCGCGTAAAATAGATCGCAAACCAATAATGATATTTGACATGTCGGTGACGCTTTTTCACTTCGTTGATACTTTTTTATAACTAGTCCTCTGTTGAGGGGAACTTAATCCACATAAATTGGTATCCCAAATTGATCGTAAATTTGATTGAGAATTTCGTTGGGAAGAGCGTATTTGTGCATTTGAACAGTGTTGAGGCAAAATTTCGGCTCAACAGTTGCTCAGTAGGGTTGAGAGGAACGACTATAAGTATAGCAAATTTTACTGGTTTTTTGTACAGAAATATAGTGTTTTGATTGAATTAATATGCAGCCCTTTGCTATTTCCTCACCGCAAAGGCCTGAAAAACCAAAAAAACCACCATAATCGACAAGTAATAAACAGCAACCATAAAAAACCACTGGCGACAAAGTTCAACAAAAGCATAAATTAAATCGGACGCACACTCCTCAAGAACGGAGAGAGATCGTCGACCTTCTATTGTCGCCGGCAAAACTTAACGCGTCGACACGCGTGACGACGGTTTATGAGTTATTGTGTCACAGTGTTGTGTGCAGTGACACACTAAAAAAATGTCGCGATCGCTAGTTGTTGCGTCACGCCAGGGGACAATGCCTCGTCGCTTTTTACGGCACTTGTCGCGGAAAGGGAAAACAAAACATTTACAGATTTGAGTGACCTGGAACTATCGGTAGGTGGAACGGTCTATTGTGGATTTTCGAAGACAGGATGGTCGGCCTTTTTTCGAACCCAATTATTTTAAGATTCTTCTACTTAGTGGATATTCAAATACATTTTCTTTTATTTATTTTAAACAATTATTGTCAGCGCATGGAGGCAGTGTGTTTTTTTTGTACTTAAAGTTTGCAACGGTGCGTTAATATTAAGGCCTAGGTTTCTTGGATGAGTCAACCAAGGATCTAAATAGAGTATACTATATTTTATGCCACTTATTTGGAATATGGAATTATGGAATGGGGCTCGGCTGCGTCAAATGACATAAAACCACTAAATACAACTCAAAAGTATCACAAAGACCATTTTAAAGATCCCCATAAGGACGTCAACAACACAAATATTTAAACATTTCGACATTCCAAGTGTACAAATAAATCAAATAAACAAAATAAAAAGTAAAAAAAACAACTTTTTTCTATTCCATTTCCTTCACGTCCCTACTC
>JAHDVE020000992.1:0-32290 GCA_022606495.2 Halesus radiatus
TTTCTATTACTATCCACTCAATACTCACCTCCGAAGAACAAACCGTTCGGCCAATCGTTTGGTTTTCAAACTATTCCTTTGTCGGGTAAAGTTGTGGAGTTATGGAAACTATCGCGCTCACTGTGCCAAAGCGATTATTCAAATCCAATATCGGCCAGGACGACGGCCAAACACGTTCAAACTAACTTAGCAGAATTTTACTTTCATTTAGATCTGGTGGATTCAACTTCAGCCAACAAAAACTTTATAAATTTCAACACGCGAAAAGATTTAATTTGATTACGTTATCTTGTGTTGTATCTACTTATTTGTGATCTAGTTACACATTTCGAAATCACCGATTCTATTCGTATTCAAATTCATTCGTTGTTTTTCTAGTGCTAAAAAGTTATGCGTCGTAGTTTTTGCTGTTTGTTTCGATTATTTCAGTGTTTTGAAATCGGATGTTTCAATGTGTTTATTCAGTTTGTATCACCATAAAATTATAAATTTCACATTTAATTAAACCGTAATTCTAATTCGTTTTAATGGCTCCAATTATTATTTAGCGGTGCATGTTTCGACATTTTATGCACTTAACATTACTGTATAATTAGGTTTTATAACCGGTTAATAATTTGATTGTTATTTGTAACGCGCCAAAATATGAATGCTCAATATTATACAGGGTGTATCAGAACGTACCCGTCAGACTTTAATCTGCGAATCTTGACCTTATTTGGAGCAAAAAATGTGGATGGCACTTTAGTCTCCGGTGACTTAAAACAGTGAAACAGAAAATCTTTATTTCTTTCACATGCCGCCACTGACAAGAGCCTAATGCAAGCACGCTTGTACCACGTGATATGCACCGTCCCGTTTCCACAGCATTGGCGGCGCATTTCACGTGGTAATTCTGTCGGGTGCGTTCTTATACACCTGTGTATCTATTATTATACATATATTTGAAACACGTTAATCGTTCATTGCATGCTTTTTTTAATAATATTTCATAATTAATGCCAATTTGAAAAAAATATTACTTTTTCCTTCCCTCATACAACGTAAAATTAAACCAATAACACTTTTATATTAATTTATTTCAATCTTGTAAAATATCATTGTCTTAACCTGACATCCATGTATTAAGTTAATAATTTCAATTATGTTTCTCTTACCGGATGTGGCTTCGAATTTTACCATTTAATTTTTACCTGCGCGGGCGAGAACAACCGTTAATTATTCTTCACGCACCAACCGTAGTACAATCATAGTAGATCTATTATTCTTTGATTTATATTTATGATTCCATGTTGCTTTAGTTCGTATTCATCATTTTAGTATTATCTTTAATTAAGCACCAATTTAAACCAAGCTACTGCTTTAATTCGCTACTCTTTACTAAATGGACATATTTATTAAATTGAAACGTTTTAAGTTTTTGTATGTCACTTTCTTTTATCATAAATACTCGACATGATCCCGATAAAACCTTTTTTATTTCAATTGCCCTAGCCTTTCTCCGTCTCGACTCTTTCTTCCGTCTCTCTCGCCCCTCACTAAATAATCTCTAAATTTAATTTGGATTTTGTAATCATAATGTTATATGTGTATTGTACATATAATGTAATGTTATTTTTAAGTTATTTTAATCATTGAAGAAGATAATATTAACATATTCTAGATGAAACACGAAACTGAAAAAAAAAAAATAAAAATAAAAAAGGTATCAGTCGCATCTGGGACTCGAATCCAGGACCTCTGTCTTTCCGGGACAACCGCTTTACCGACTTGGCTAATGGGACCAGTTCAATTTCGCCATCTTCACCGATATCATGCTTCAAGTTCAAGACTTGTCAATATTATCCTCCATTTTAAATCCCATATTATTGGCTGCTATTTTTATGACGATTACAAAGTTCTTCCCTAACACAATTGCAATCTTAATAGAGTCTCGGATATACCTATCCTATTTTTATTTAATCCGATAGGTATGAAACTGATATTCAATATTTACAATTTGATATTTATATATTTGCACTGTGAGCTATCACCTCATACGGCTCATGTTTATTAATAAGAATACACCTTTGTTCCGTCGCAATTCTTAGAATATCAATTGAATCGTGACGAACCCATAATTTTAAATATGTGAGGCTTCAAAGATTGAAGTGTTTGGATTGCATTTTTTGTCGAAGGTTAGAAGTTCGAATCTCAAAACCAACATTCGAATTCGCCTACTTGTGATTATTAACCTATGACCTTGGATGAAAAATTATCTCCCTTCAAATAGGCTTGCGTAAGAATTTCTAATTATTATTAATTTTAAATACAACAAACACTTTATTATAAACCACTAATTTATTGTATTTTTACGCAAACCAGTTACGCTTAGATCAAGTTCGTCAGTGCAAATATAGTAGTGTTTTTATTTTTTGTGATATCTAACCACAAAGTAATTGCTTCTTATGAAAATATTATTATTCATCTCTTGGCTTTCCTTCATTATTAAAGCTCAAAAAAATTTTCTCATGCTAAAACTGTTCCATTCTTAAATGTTTTTCTGAATAAATCCTGACACATACTTCTTACTTCATTAATATTCATGTACACTTTTCTGTTGTTTTGATTCTTGCCATGACCCGACTTTAGTATTTGATTCACTCAGTGGGGCATTTATCTGACCAAGCGTCCGATTCTCAAATCCATTTTAGATTTTATCATTAGTATAAGCGACTACTAAATCTAGGCTTTCGTCAATTAAATTTTTGCTTTACTATTCTGCCTACGTCCTTATCACCCGCTCTGTCGCTCGAGACCGTAATTCCTAAGCAACCAAACTCATCCAAGAACATTTTTTTATTATACTTTTGTAAATTTTATTAAACACCAGTGCTCGATTTAAAGACGAAAATCGCTTTCTTTATGTTACATAGCAAAGCAAGAAAATTATATGATGGTAATTTGAACCCGGGTTTGATTATCCCAGCTCCTAAAAACCAAGTTTGAATCCTTAATGTAAGAAGTTATCAAAGAACTCTTTTATCTGCCGTTAATAATTAGTGTGATAGACCCGAAGCGATGGTAAAACTCATTAAAATTAAAGAGTTTTTTGTCGATTTTGTTTTAATTTTCACCCTTGTAGATACAGGCCGCTAAAAAGTTGATTTACATTTTATCTCCAGTATTTCTGATGAGGGGAGGAGGCAGAGACGCAGATAGAAGCAAAGCGTTATGAAAATATCCTTAGTGGGCAGTTTTATACTTTTGAGGTGTGAGCTTTAAATTTGGGGCTGCGTTTAGTTATAAGATTTAAAATTCTATGCATAAGAATGAATTCACGCTGGAGTTGTTGTATAACGTATAAAAAAAACAATTGCGCCGCAGGCTATTTTTCGTGATTGCAGCTCACGTTCACTACGCCACTGGGTAGGTTTTTTTCCATTTCCTTCGGTTATATTCCTTAGGACTATTTTTGTTTTTCCCCGACTTACTTATTTTGAAAAATATAATGAAACGTGACAACTTTTACTTTAAGAAAATTGTACAAAGGTACTGGAAATACTTTTTTTTTCAACATCTGTCGTTTTCAGAACTATTAAACATACCTACGTCTTTTACTGCCCATTAGTAAAAAAGATAACATGAGATTGTATGTGGATGTACAACTATTAAATAGTGATGGATATATCTTCTTGTCAAAAAAAAATACTCTATAGTAGAGATTTTGACCTCCAATTCTGTTGGCGAATGGTTAAGTACTAAATACGGCCTAACACCGAAACCACTCGACTGCACTTAAGACACCGGACCTTAGAATTATTAATTTTTTTTCATCAAGCACCACAATTTAATATAATGTAATTTAATATTTTGTAAATGAAATCCCCAGCACGGGAAATCCCAGTGAGGATATTATTATTTGTTAGTTTGTTATAAAAAAAGTAGATAATAAAACATTATTATTTTTGTTATTATTATTATTATCTTTTCAAATATATTTTTTTTCAATTTTTCTTTTAGCTTGCCCATGAGGCATGTTGAAGCATAGATCCTCAAGCAACAGAGAAGGTACTAAAATCCCTTGAATTCTGAAAATATGACCTAAATAAATAAAAAATACCATACGTAAAAAATAAGTACTCTATAACCCCCATATCAAAGATATGATCATTTCAAATATACAAAAATCGTTAATTGCTATTATCTTGAGGTAATATTTCACAAAAACGACGCTATACAAATCATCCAATTATTATTATTATTATTATCTTTCTCTGAACAAGGTTTTTGTCATTTGGTGAGTTTTTACTACGGAGGAACGATAATATGTATCACCATTTCTTATCAGTGTTATTTTCGTCCAAAGGTTTCACCTCCATAACTCAACCTGAAGTATTTTCCACCATTCGTTATGATAGCCTGACTTCTCTGAATCAACTGACAGTGATGAGTCGACAATAAGTCGGCTGGCGGAGGGAAATAGGAAATAGCCGTCAACGGGAATGATCGGATAGAAAATAATACCATATAATTATCTCCCGTTGACTCGCTGACGATGCTATCGGCGACACGCGAAATAACATAGCGTTTCCTCTATAGACATATTGTATTAATCAATGAAAGTTTGATCACACAGGTTGCTTCTACAAATTGAACAATATGTTTGTCATAACACAAGTTTTTCTCTGTGAAGCTGAAAAATTTCACATGGGTGCTTTTATCCACTTCTTTTTTTATCTACTATTTATTAATATTCCTTATGGTTGGTATATTATTACATCTATTTAGAATGGCGTTATGTACATATTATGTACTACATTTAGTATTATTTTTATCGTGTGAATTACGTCTCTATTTTTTTTATTAATTTTATATTTAAAGCGAAGTAAACAGAGATTTAATAAATGTTTATATTTTGTTCTGACCAACCGTTTTTTTTTAAAATTCAATTGTGTCTGTTTTTCTCAAATTCGGAATACTTACTCGTATAACAGTCTGCTAATATCTGTAAATATTAAAATTCGTTTAATCCACAAACTCTTGCATAATCCAAGTAATATGGCTTTGATGGATACAACTATACCTAATTTTAAGCTTTGAAAAATACTCCAAACGTGATATTTCATTAAAATAGCTCTTTTATAATTAGCCAAATGTTATTACCATTATTCTACATAGTGCTTTTCAGATTTATCTTGTAACACGACTCTGAACATTTTATATACCGTTTCCCCGAATTCTGAACATAATATAATAATATGGACCTGTGAGATATGAGATTATAAATGCTCTGTCAGCTGCCCACCCCTTTGGGAAAAGCCTGGAAGGTTTACATATAAAAATATACCCCCAATCTCCCTTTACGACAAGGTCCCGCGTCAACGAATGCGGGACCTAGAACTACTGTAGAATTATTTATTGAGGTCCCGCGGATTTATAGTAGGTAGCCTGTACCTTAGTCTTTTGGGACCAAATGCTTTCCCTGACAAAGGTTTTCATAACGCTCTGGAGGAAATAAAACCGGCCAACCTACCACTACCCTTGACGCAATTTCGTGATAAATCCGGGAACAAGGAATTTCTAAAGGAGTGAGTCATAGAATAAAGAATACGCACTAGAAGTACATTCCATGTAGATTTGAATGGAAGCCTTTGACTTATCACCTTTTGGTTCTAGCCCCGAGAGAGCCAATGAAAAAACAGAAAATACAGCGCTCTGTTTTTTTTAAACTGCCACCATTGTATGTTGCCATTACATTTGATCGAAATGACATTTTGATGAAATAATTTTTGTACTAGAAATTTTAAGTCAAGAATGCCAGACTTTTGGATCACGAAATACGCCCACATCCCTTTTTATGTCCTTTTTTGTTCCATTGAGTGAATTAATGAAGCGCCCTTGAGGTGATTTTCTCACGAAAACGGCGCTGTAGAAATAATCCATTTATTATTATAATTAATTTAATGTTCGAGTAGTTTTCATGATACATTGTTATGTAATTGCTATTCCTCATTACAACTACTGTCTTCATAATTGTTTTATCCCAGGTAAAACTGGTGCACAGGTGTTGACTAGTGATTTTAATGTCCTCTGTTGCAGATACCTACAACTTTAGTACATACGTTTATGGAAGGGTGGGGTAGGAATATTATGCAAGATAGTGTCATTATCTCCGGTGACAGATTTTAGAGTAGAAACGTTGTTATTGGATATTAATATTTTCCGATTGGTGTGTCATTGTTACACTGACTCTTTTTTTATATGAATACCACACAAGAGTCCCAAACTGCTCCCAACCGTCTGGAGCCAGTGAGACTATGACATTCCCAATTGGGGAATGTTTTTTTTTTTTATATATTTATTTCTTGCTAAAGCAATCCCGATGAGTTTCAAAACTCATTTTAGGGTTGAAAAAAACTCATGTTGTGAGGCTGAATTGAACCCGCGACCTTCGGATTCATAGTCGAGAGCCTACCCTTCGACCATGGAGGCCGTCAAGCTCATGATGTGGTGCTCATATTTAAAACGGATATATTAGGCAGTGGGGTGCATTGCTCTATGAACAAAGGTATGTTGTGTCTAGTTTTTTAAACTAGGTTATGAATTGTACTTTTGTAAATTTAAAGTGACCATTTTATTATAATATTCCACTAAATTATAACTAACTTGATAAAGGGGCGTACAAGTTCCTTACTAAATTCATTGAAGAAATGCGTTTTCATCAGAAAATTGACTTTTTTTTTGTTCCCTTTTATGGTTCGTTTTCTTGCGGGAAGCACAGTTTTTCAGCCTTTGTGGAGTGCACGCCACTGGTTTTTGGTCTTGTAGTGATTGGAGGAATAGCTTTGCACCTTAACACGTTCATTGCTAACTAAAATTGGTACATATTAATGCCATGCTGAGAACATTTGACTGAAAGGTCGAGCGAATTAAAGGAGTGTTTACATGAGCATAAAATTGTATAGACATCATAATTTACTGTTTTTTTTTCAGAAAGAAAACGAGAAAGAGGAATGTGTGATTTTTTATTTATTATGGCGAACTAGGCTAGAAACGACTCAAAACCACATGGCTGCGTCTGTTTTAGACCGGAAATGGAACAGACAGCGCAACGCGCGAGGCGCGTTGCGCGCATGCCGGTCAAATTACTGTCAACGCGTGACGCGCGGTGTCAGCAATGAACTAGAAATAATGGCGAAAAAATGAAACCCCAACACCCTTTTCAACCCTTACGCTTTTTAAACTTACATAATATTATCATTGACTTACTGAGAAAAATCACATATTTTGTGACGATGCACCGCTCCCTAAGGTTCACCTGCTGTACAAAAAACTATGCGTGAAATCATTCCTACATTGTTCAACTAGATTTACAGAATTTTCTTCCTCTTCTCTCATAATTAAGACAATTGTGACGTTCACACATTCATCAAAAATAATTGAGAGAAATGATGGATGAGAGAGAAATTTTTATGCTATGGATTTCTTACATTATTAAATTTTGTACAAATAAGAACGTGACTAATGCCAAGCAACGCATTACTTTTGGTGAAATCCATACAAGTCTAAGCGGTGGAGATGAATGGAAATGCTTTGTAATCACATTTTACCACGTAATGCCTTTTTTATCTACTGCTACATTTATTAAGTTGTTGAACAAGATGTAATGACTTATCAAATATCATTTCTACAGTGAAGGAAAACGTGTAGCCATCGATATGGGAAAATCTAGATGAGCCCTATCCTAGTAGAAAAACGAATTAAATATCTCTCGTATTTTTAGGAAACAATTGCACTTTCAGTGAAAATAGGGGAACAATTATGTTGTTTGTTGACTTCTTAGTCATATCTTAATACATTTCAAGTTGATTTCAATTGGTATAATGTCAAATTCAATGCCGTAAAGGCCATTCTAGCGTAACTACTCCATAATAAATTTCTACGCTGCAGTGGTATCCGATTTTCAACGATTCGTTATTATGTAACGAATCTTCTCAATACTGTAATATTTTATGAAAATTTTGAATCGAACACCATGATGCAAACGAATTGATTTAAAAAAAAATTAGATTGTACGTTTGTGATGTGTAGTCATTTCTTCACAAATTGGCTTATAATTCTGAACATTTCTAAAGTATTTCAAGGATTCCATACTATTTCCAGAATTTTCACGCTATGTGTTTGGGGTGTATGTATAAAAAAAAAAATATATATATATATAATTCGAACCCAATTATTTCAATTAATCAAACGTAACGATTCAAATAAATCAAGAATATCGCGGAGGGCGATAAGTTTTAACGTAAAAATTTCATTCAATGAATCGCTTCACTTTGAAGTATCGAACTCTTCACCACTACTATTAAAATTTAAACATAAAGCGCACTGTACCGTCGTAAAGAGCCCACGCTTCAATGGCTGTCAAATATGCAATCTTGTGCGAACTGTGTGCGCTCAATTTCACCTTTTAATCTGAACTCTACTTTTTTTCTGTGAATCTCTTGTTTTTGTATTCTGTCTTCGAGGAGCTATAGAAACGACTTGTGATTTTTCGAAGAATCTCATTAAATTATCTCATAAATATTTATGATGTTATTTTTGGTTTGCAAATACAATGTGAGACAAAGGGTAGAAAGTTTCTATGTGAATACTGTTTCCAATTAGAAAAATTAATTATTATCGAAATAATAAAACATAACTATATGTTTATTTAATTAATATGACAGGTTTTTTATTAATACAATGACATCCTCCGTGACAGAGCGTAAGGAGCGGTATGATCCATGACTCTGGATCGGAAGTTTCGGTTTTAAAACAGGGCGAAGATCAAATAAAAAATGGCAACTCGTTTTGTCTTATTTTATTTTTCATATTATGTAAACCCACATCGTCGGTTTGTTTCGATAGATCAATATCTAACGAAACGATTGATCTCTATCTACCAGCTTTAAACTATTCTAGGGTATTTGAATTTATTATTTTAATTTTTTTTTCTTTGCTCTCCTTTCTTCGTTCATTCGTTCTACCATACATGCCCAAACCATCTAACGTTAAAAATCAATTTTCAAAAATTCAACCTTAAAAATCAATTTTCCTATGAAATTTTGATGTTATAAATAAAATCGTTTGATAAGCTATACGTTTAACGTTAATAAAAACATGTACTGGAATTCCATATTGAATTTTTAAAAATCTCCATACAAATTATCCTTCTGACGGGTATCGTTCAGTACGGATGACGTCACGCGTACCCCCGCCCGCTGCCTATCGAATTCTGCCTGTTTTGGCTTCGTTTAAAAAATTCAAACTTTGAGAATAATTTAAATATGAAAACAAACTTTAAAAAAAAAACAAAAATTATTGTATTTAAGTTGATAAAAAGGACTCAAATTACCTATTGTTTTAAAAGCATAATTTTATTGCAATAAAATGACCAAAAACTGACTTGTGTTTCGGAGCCCCCTTCAAGCGCATAATATAATGTAAATACCAGTATTATTTACGTAAATAATAGCTATTCTATTTTTAAGGTAATTTACAATAGTTTAAACTTATGTAGCTTTATAAAATGCTCTTGCGGTGACATCTCAATAAAGAATGGTGTAAAAAAATATGTTTCCATTTATTATTACTTTTGCCTGGGAAATGGCATACGTTTTAAAGTTCTATTGCTCAAAGTATCAGAAATCTGATATTTGGGTTAGTATCATTGACCTTTATCAGAATTTCGCTAGGAAGTGCCTATGACGCAAGGTAAACACCGAACACCATTTGTTTGTGTAGTTTCGGACCACGGGGAAATTCCCACATCCACGCACTCAAATTATGTCACTGACAGATGTGTGAATAATATTCCTGCTTATCTAATTTGTACCGCTTTTAACGTTTCAACAAATTCTACATAATAATAATAATAATAATAGTTGGATGACTTGTATAGCGCCGTTTTTGTGAAAAATCACCTCAAGGGCGCTGTACAAATATTTCTTAACTAATTATGTACAGACAGATACAGAAAACATACTTACCTGGCAGGTCGCTTCAGATGAACACAGTTTTAGAAAAATTTAATTATAGAGGTGATAGTTTTACATGGTTATTTGTTTCTCCTTTTCTATTGATGTTACATTTATTAGATAATCGGTGGCACAAGAAGAGTTGGTATTTATTGAATTATTGGTATTAATTTTTAGGACTGAAAAGTATTCATAAAATGAATTTTAGGACTCAAAAATATCTATAAAATTACTTTACTCGGCGTAAGAAGCTTTTCATAAATATTAAGGTTTTTATTTATTTATTTTTTATTTTTTTATTTTACACTTTGGATGTTTACAGTGTTGCGGGCTGTGGACGCATTTGCGCACCGATGCGTGAATTTTTAATTATATTTTTATTTTATTTTATGACTTTAGGTAAGTACTAACCGGTCAGCCTAGCTAAGCAATTTACAGGTGAATTTATGGATACGATTGTCTGAAAAGATGTGTTTTAAGTTTACTTCTGAGTTCTGATAAGTAAGCCGGAGCCAATACATCATTCTTTTTACTATCTAACATGGTCGAATTGTGAAATTTATTTTTAATCTTGAACCTTTTACAATGAGTTCTGATACAGTTCCCGAACACTATCAGAAATTCTTGCTTATTCGACGTTGGTAAAATGGAAGATATTGAATGTTAGATAACTCTTCAATATTCTGTCATCAATTGGGGATCCGCATATAAATCTTGCTTTACATATACAGATCGCAAATTCGAATAATTTCAAGTACCTATATTTAGATATTCATAAAAAAAAATGTAATTTATTTATTTATTTTTTATTTATTTATTAGTTTCTATATAATTTTGATATTTTAAGGTAAGCTATAAACATTAAAAATGCATATATATTATAGACTTTTTTCATTGTCCTCCTCACTAGGAGATCCCGTGCTGAAGCGGACCAGGTTTTGCATAAAGGGGTTTCAGCGACTT
The DNA here is from genome assembly GCA_022606495.2 of Halesus radiatus. Taxonomy (NCBI): domain Eukaryota; kingdom Metazoa; phylum Arthropoda; class Insecta; order Trichoptera; family Limnephilidae; genus Halesus; species Halesus radiatus. The sequence goes on from JAHDVE020000992.1 coordinate 10,962, forward strand.
CTATATTTCAAGTTCTAGGTTAGGGTAGGGTCTTTCCAGTAATTTCTATGACGTTTTTTTGAGAATAGTAGTCAGTTCTTGTTCTGATAATTCCTTGAGCCAAGTTTCGCTGGACTTAATGCAATTATTGATTGAATTACTTTTTTTGATATTAAGTGGGAGTGTCAAATCATAAAAGACAAAAATCACAAATACCAGTTTTTAACTCAAAATCGACTAAAATAAATCGACTTAAATATACTAGGGAAGATCTTTTTTCAATAGACTACCGGATGTAATTAATTAGAAGAACTACTAATAAAATCAAAATTTTCAAATTTATTAAGAAATGTTTTTCATTATTTCTAATTTTATTTAATTATTTTCTAATAATTATTTTTAATTTTATTTAATTCTTTACTAATAATAATTTCTAATTTTTAATCATTGAAGAAGAAAATATTAACATAACCTAAATGAAACATGAAACCGAAAAAACAACAGAAAATAAAAACATATCAGTCGCATCTGGGACTCGATCCCAGGACCTCTGTCTTTCCTGGACAACCGCTTTACCAACTTAGCTAATGAGGTCAGTTTAATTTATGTCATCTTCATCGATATCATATCTCAAATTCAAGACTTTGGCAATGTTATCCTCCATTTTTAATCCCATATTATTGGCAGCCATCTTTATGATGATTACAAAGTTCTTCACGAACACAATGCAAACTAGATAGTGTCTCGGATAAATATCCGATTTTATCATATAATAAGATATTTATGATAAGATGATTGGAGGTAAAAAATATAAAATTAACATTAGGTACGATGTTTCGTTGCCAGCAAATACCTGATATCAAGTATTATATTATTGAGGTAGTTTGGTAAATGCATACAAAATTTTAGTTGACCCTGTTTTAGTCGATTGCTTTCTTGTAAAGTGGTATCTTGCGAGTACATCAATTTGTAAAGAAAACTGAATTAATGAGCATCCGTAATGAATCCTATGTTACCAGGAATTTTATTATTCGGACGATTTTTAACTTCGTTCCACGTACCTACCCACTTTCGGGACACGTGTCTTTGAGCAGGCAGGTAGGTACCCATTCTGAATTGTAAATGATGAATTATACTAATTATAAGGAGGTACTTAATTTAACAAAATTTCGAATAATGTAATTTAAATTACAACTCCTTATACGTCAGTGGCGTGCACAGAGTTTTTGCACATAACAGTACAGTGCAGACACGACAACATTAGTTGCCTACATTACCTATGAACACATTCATATTACGTAGTACGTAGACGTAACGTATTCACGCATGCACAGACCAGCACCAGCCGAGATTGTCGGCCAGAATATGTTGACGTGCTGGTGGCCACTCTGACGTCTGCCCCTGCACAGTTAATATGAACACATACCGTTAACACCGCCATCATAGTCATCATTAGACCCAGATTTTGGTAAAACCGAGAAGATGGATAACGATAAATTGATTGAATTGGTCGGAGAATTTATGTTTTAACATAATAATATATATGGGACTAGGCTAGGATTAAAAAGTCCTCACACATGTTGTGGCGGACGCTAATACTCAGTTGGCAGTTCAGTTGACAGCCGTACTCGCATTTGTGCTGTCCTGGACGGTGTAATGTGAATACTCATACTGTACCGTTCTGCTCTGTTCTGCTCTGCGTGGTGCTGGTAGATGTGAATAGACCTTAAAGCTTGTTGTGTTTATTTCAATGCAGTATTTAATTATTGCCTTGTCTAATTATTTGTTGATTATTATGTGACTTTACGTGAATTAAAATAGATTTTACTATCAGAATTTTTAGTCAATCGAAATCGCAATCACAAGTCGGTCTCAAAAATTTCACGAGCTCTGAAAACTCGTGATATTTGCATTACTGCCCTGTCGTGTTTTTGCGCACCATCAATAATATTGAAATCCTGTATCCTATCACATCCATAATAATATTTGCACGAGCAACGCAACGCTCGGCTCACGCCGCGGTGGGAGGGGCGAATTGATACGCCCATCACTCCTATACACACTGACCCCCAGATTCCTACCCACCCCTCATACTTATGTACCTATACAATTTTTTTTGTTTGATATGAAACATTTAGCTTTAAACCACTGTTTTTATTTTATGTTTATAAACAACCTGTTTCTCTTTCCTCGAGCTTCTTCAGAATTTTAGAACCAAAACAGGAAGGTAAAATTAAAACAGTTTTATTTTTAACCTGGAGTAGCTTGCGTAAAGCGAATCCGGTTTTATAAAAAATTAAGTTTTTTTTTCTTTTTATATAATCGCTATGTCCGAAAATTCTTTTAAGTATTTGTTCTTCTTATGGAAGAACAGGTGGTAGCACTGTCGTCCATCGAACATCCGCTTGAAATAGATTTACTATTGAAATTAATTCCTCAAAAAGCGTTCTCTTTAATTATTTTCATAATTATGTGATCCTTTCCTTCGTTTGGCTGAGGGAGGATTCCGAATAAAGCCTTTGTAAATATTCTCTTTTGGGTCAGGTTAACAGAAAGTTTGCTTTGGAGGGGATTAAATCTGAGATCGAACTACTTTCATTTTTATTCTTTTGCCATTCTGTTTGATCTTTGGTATCTACCCAAAAGCTCACTGTGAGGAAGGACTTTTTCTCGTTAAATAAACATTGCATAACAAATAATAATAAACTTGGAATCTGTACTTATGATTCCACTATAAACAGTTATTAAATGTTTCTTCTTCTTATACATTTATGTATCATACAGGAAAACATAATTCATCTATAATTTATTCTGAAAAACATTTTTACCTGACATCTGATAATATTGACTTGTTCATTTAATTTACTTTAAATCGAAATTGATTTGCCGGAGTTGAGGTTTTGACTCACGAAGCCGTTTTATAAATAATCAAAAATAATAATTTAATTATTTATGAAGTGCCGTTTTTGTGGAAAATCACCCCAAGGGCACTGAACAATTTCCCTGCACTGCGCAGTGTTGCTGACCTGCATTCTATCAAAAAGCGTACAAAGTCCTTTGAAGAAGTTCTAGTAACTCGGCGCCCACTGCAATTATATCATCTACATACCAGCCTACATGATTTAGTTCCATAAACGAGCCTCAGTGGAAATTTGTCGAACAATATTTTAAATAGAATTCAGTTGTTATGCAATCTGTTAAAAGTGTTGGTGATCTGGTTTTTATTATTAACTTCTACAGGTTTTTGTATAAACATACTAACATTAAAAAATTATATTATCGTGTTTTTTTTTACTTTTATGCTCGATATATCAAATTAATAAAAAAATGGAATAATACAGAGTTAAAAAAAACTTTTTTATTTTTTATTTTGTATAAAAAAAATTATTAAAAAAGACATTGGACAGTGAAGGGTTATGTTACTTTCTTGGCTATTTCTTATTTTGCGTAAACAACGGAAATATATTTAAATAATCTCTAATTATATGCTATTTTCTTTTTAAATAATGACATAGAGTTAAAAAAAAAGGTTTTATGCTGTGTTTCACTATGTAAGTACTTGCAGTATATTTATTTATTCTTAAATTTAAAAAACAAAAACATTAGCCAATCATTTCACTAGGACAGTCCTGTGTTGAGATGAGTATATATGAAGCATATTTTTGCATTGCGGCAAACATTGCGTAGATACTGAAAAAGTTGCGAAGTAATTTAATGTGCAGTTTTGTATGCAGGCATTGCTGGAGGGTTCATACTTTATTTATGAAGTTATGATTAAAAAGTCAGTATGGAGGACATAGGGTTTCTAGATTCTGCTAGGGCTAGAGCAGGGATAAGAAAACTTATTTCACATATTAAAATGATTTTTTTTATTAAAATTTTTTGTAACTTTTTTCCACTTATTTATTATCGACCCGACCGGTTTCACCCTATCACGGGCATCGTCAGACTGGCATAATTAAAACTAAATTTATGGTATCATCGATGTCGTGGGTGAGTTCTCCTGCTTTCTAATATTATTTTTATTTATGACTTGAAATTTGTTATATTGCTGACGGTACTGTTTACTATTGTGTTTTCAAAAACTACTTTCGGGTTTGTTTATTACCCTCTGGAAGATAGATTACATTGTTTTTACTTACTGAATCTATGTTTTTTTTTTAATTATATAAAGTCATTCGTGTTAGCTTTTATTTGAACTGATGGTTCTTTCTGGTTGTGTTATTTCCCTGTGATTTCCGTTAATCCGTTATTCCCGTTATTCCTGTTATTTCCCTGTGAAACATCGTAATCCGTCTTCCAGAGGGTAATAAACCAACCCGAAAGTAGTTTTAAAAAATATATCATATTTAAACAAATTTCAAGTCATAAATAAAAATAATATTAGAAAGCAGGAGAACATCGATGATACCATAGATTTAGTTTTAATTGTGCCAGTCTGACGATGCCCGTGATAGGGTGAAACCGGTCCGGTCGAAAGTAAATAAGTGGAAAAAAGGGTTTTTTACTAACAAAAATCATTTTAATATGGAATTCCACCATGAATCGACAGTTTCAAAATTAAAAATAATTATTTTACATAACCATTAAAAAATGGGATGGGTTCTGTGATATAAGAAGTTTTCAGAACACTATTTTAAGTTAATGGTATTTGTGACTTATCGTCCACCACATACGAGTATATTTAAGGATTGAAAATAAGTCATCAAAAATTATGAAAAAAAACTAACCTAACCTAGTTAACCTTGGTTTTTTTTTCTTTTTCACAACTTTGTTAAGGTAATTTTTAAACCTTCAAAATATGTGATGGGCAATATCACACAAGTACAAAACTGAGCATTGTTATTCACCATGAAAAGATTCAACAGTTTAATGGTATTAGTTTTATTCCATAATATTCTCAAGTTTTAGCCAGTCAAAACTTATACCGATCTCAAAATAAGTCATTAAACTATATGTACAATGCATTTGATCATTGAACCCGATGCCGCGTTCAAATGTACGTATTATTTATATTATGTACAAGGAAATAATACACAGGATCATACTTACCTGGCAGGTCCCTTGAGATTAACAGTGTTTATTAGAGAATTTTAGATAAAGTTTTGCACGCAGATGATATAATATTTTAAACGTAATGAGTATGTTATTTTGGAGATGCTATTTAATTCTGGTGATTTTATTATTGTATGTTCTGGTTGGTTCGTTTTTAGGAAAGGTAAAGTAAATTTTATAATGACCGGTATAGTACAGGGATTTGATTAGAATTTATCTTGTTAAATGTGATTCGTCCCTCGATAAGAAACAAATTGAGGTTTAAGCCTTGGAATAAAGTTTATCCAATAAGATAAAGTATTTTTACGATATTTAGGCAATGGAATATAAGAATATAGGAATTTAATAATGGTACTCGCAGGTATATTGGATTTAATTTGCTACATGAGTTACGTACTTAGTTCTATGGAGTTGAAGTAGAAAACACAACAATGTTCACCAATTTTAATCTTTTTCCACGTCTTTACAATAAAACATAAAGTTTCACTTGTATGTAACTTGTCTTAACGTCGTACAGCGTTCGCACATGTCGCAGGCTAATTTCTTGGCCCAGTTATCGCGTTTTTGGTCGACGTTGTTTTTTTTGTTTATCTACTTGTCCTACAGAGAAGATACGGGAGCACGTGGCTCCCTTGCGTGTTTGCATCACAGTATTCTGTCAACACGAACTCGTACCAGACACGTGCTAAAGTATTTCGATTCAAATCTGTTTCCTTTCTCGCGGGTCACGTTGTTCGTACGAAAAATAAGACGCTAGCAGATTTTGAAGCTTTAAGATCTTGCTTTTTTGAGTAGGTCTACCTACCTATCAGCTCTCCTTTTGGCATGGTTGTAAATCATGCAGTGAGACATGGAACTGGCGGTGGAAAATAGACCGAGTGTTATAGGAATGAGAACTCTGAGGGGTGGATGTAGGTAAGTGTCCTATGATCCTGTTACGAATGTGAAGATCAGAAAAGACTTTTGCTGCTCTAAGTATACTGAATAAGACATACATTTTTTTTATAAATTCATAATCATATTATCTAGTAAGACGGTACCATTTACAAACCCATCATTTTGCAAAAAAAACAAGTCAGTAATTGCGAAAATACACTCAGTTGGCGCACGACGCGGCAAACGCGAAAACGCCACGCTAGAAATTTCTCGGCCGAAAATTCCTGCTTTCAAGAGGTTGGGACGTTTGGGTTGTTTAAACATGTAAAATCGAATGGACGGAGAACTGAGTGTGAGGAGTATACTGCCGCGGTAAGTAAAAATACAGTATCTTCCTTGAGACTCTCAAGGAAGATACGAAAGTGAAACCTGAAAAAGACTTGACACGATAAAGTGAACCAAATACTTAAGTCGGTACTACATATTCGTATACGTACGATTAAAAAAGGAGTTTGCTCTGAGATAAAATTGTTATGTGATTCATCCACTCTGCCTACCCCTACGGAGAAATGAGTTGATGTTTGGTAAGTTAACTCACGTGCCAGATATTTTTAGCTCGCGTTCCGCCGTTTCCGCGCCCGCGTGCCCCGACATCCCTAGGAGTGTGTCGTTATGCATTATTTATCATTTGGTCCATGGTATGAGTTCCTCCATATTGGTAACTAGATAGGAACTTGTCCAGACGGCTCGGGGATCAAAGTTTGTTCATCTGGAATAACTAGACATGCCGGGCTTTACGTAACATCAAAGTACTAATACATGTTTAATGTGTGTGATGAAGGTTGTCCGAATGGTAATGTGCCATGTACCTTTTCTTGTTTTATTCAAATGATAATCCTCAAAAAATAACAGAGCACTACTTTTAAAAGTACTATTGGTTATTCTTTTGACACGTGGTGTCTGTTTTCTAAATCCAAAAATAACTGTCCTGACAAAATATAATTTGTTGGATTTTAAAATACACAATTTAACTAAATTCTTCAATATTATAAAAACCCACAAAGATAATACAATTCAAAAACATTCTAACATTTATTACCACTTTTTGTAATATGATCAAAACGTCCCAATTGCCCAGAGCCAGAGGGTTCATACTATTGTGTCTACATTACAATACAATTTATATCATCTAAAATGTGTTAAAAACATTACAAATATATAATTGGTCTCCCATCTTTTTTAGTTTGGGTATCATTTTATCCTCCTGATCCTTTTCTTCTGAATCAAATATTTCTTTCCTTCTTTTATTGTCAAGAGATTTGGACTATATACAATCCGCTTTTTTTCCTCGAATATTATGACGAATATACTCATATAAATTGACATTCATTTCTCCGGGGTCTCTCTATACATATTTCTTCCCGATTTCCATTTTTTTTTTTTTTTATCTCACTCAATCCAAGTAGATAAAAAAATAATTACCTAGCTAATTCATAAAGAAAGTTGTCAAGTGTAAAAAATCTCGTCCGTACATTCCAAAAACGCCAATTAAAATGTTGGCTAACAGATCAGATTCCAATTAATGGCAGCGCCTTGCAATCTATCTCAAAACAATCCAATTATTTTTGCGTCAAAAATAAACGGTCCTAAAAATATGTCACGAGTTAATTTTATTATCAAAGCCTTTATCACGAAATTTCCTAATTATGGCGGCGTTTGATATATTATTTGTCAAAAAAAATAGTCTTTCATGTACTTTGACCGTTTTTAAGGCTTTATAGGGTTTTCAAAGCGGATCAAAAATTACGACACATTTCAAAGGGGGTAGGTATATACCCTATGTATTTAAAATAATCCTTTTGATCATGTATGCAGTGAACAAGCCGGACAGTATGAACATTGGATAGGTAACGATTTTATGTAATTTAGTAATGTCATCATTTGAGTTTTATTCTTAAAACAATCCCAAACTCACCCTGATTTACAATATAGTGATTTTTCTTTTTATTTCTTCGAGTAATTTTTAGAATCCTTTAATACCAAAAACCTTTCCGCATTTACATCTAGATCCATCTTAAAAAAGCTCAAGCTTCACGTGCCAAAAAAAATGAATACACGGATAATATTAAATATCTAGGCTTAACAGTGGACTGCAAACTAAAATGAGAACTCCATATTAACTTACTTGTAAAGAAAATCCGGAAACTATCATAGATTATTAAACCAATGAGAAACATCATGTCTCTAAAACAATAAAAAAATGTTTACTTTGCCCTTTGCATTTTAACTTATGGGATATCGGCATGGTGTGGAGCTGCAGACACGTATATTAAGGCGCTAAACACATCTCACAAACAGTAATTAGAATGTGAAAGTGTTTGTTTTATTTAATAATTAGAATCATGTTAAAAAATCCTTATCTATATCATACAGAACACTTATTAATTACAAGTACCATTCTTGATATCATAAAATCATCACCTTCTCACATATCCCACTCACAAAACACAAGTGGTAAATCTAACATTTAATTTCAGGTGCCCAACATTCAATCCACTTTTACCAAAAAACACGAATCCTACCTCGCACCTCTCATATTCAAAATCTTAACTTAATCGTATTCAAAAATTAAAACACACAACGCAAAATAATCTAAAATGTTTATATAAAAACTTCAACACTTCGCTAATAAACAAACAAAAAAATTACATCATTAAGTTTTTGTAAACTGTTCTTTTTACTGTTATACATATTTATATATTGTTTTTATTTTAAACATTTTTACTATGCCTTTCAAAATAATGCTTTTTTACATATCAAGTAATTTTAAATAATTTTTTTTTTATTATTTAGATATTTTGCATGTACTCTTTTTTTAAGTTTCTATTTTATGTATGTTTTATGTATTTTTAAGCATTTTCTTTACAAGCATGTATATATTATATTCATTGTTACACGTCTCAGAACAGACAGCGTCTAGTGAGACGGGTAAGTACCAAGATAAAAGTAGAACAATGATAAAAACAAACACTGATAGAGCAGAGCATTGAAGAAAATAAACTTAACCTAACATTATTTATTTATTTTTATTTTATTGTGCATATAAAAATATTTAAAGGATTATTATCGAGATGCAACAAAAATAAATGATTTATAAAAACGATTGAAACCTGTTTATTTTTGACCAGAGCGATTTAATCTCGTATCTCGGCCATCTTCATATTGGAAGATTTTTTCCTAAAACTGTGGTATGTGTATAGAATGTTTGGGGTATCATGGGTGGCAACTATGGTTGTATATACATTTTATTAATCAGTATTGCTATATCCTGATTTTACACATTGTTAGGTTTAAGATATTTTGTATATATTGATAGTTTAACATTATGTACTCGTCTCGTTTTAAAACCATTAAAGATGGGTTACATTGTGCTCTTTTCAAGATGATTTTATGATTCATGTTCTGTTTATCCCGATTACGGACATGTATATACTCACGGATTACATAAAGTTAGATATTATTAAAAATGCCAATTTAGAAATAATTACACACATTTATTGTTCTTAATTACACAAAACATCACGAAAAATATAAATATCAAAATATTGCGAATGACGTAGATATGTATGACTGTAAATAAATCAATAGTTTAGTATTATTAATGTGCTTCCTTTGAGTAATAGGCTGGTCAGTAAGAGCACCATGCAATCATTGAATGTAAAAAAAAACTTACTTAATAACTTGTTCCGTAAAATTGCTGTACTGAAACGAATAACGATTTGGGTCAAGTACCTACCTCCCTATTGTGCGAGAATTTATAAAATACCTTTAGAGTTTACTTGATTTTATTTATTTAGCCATTTGATTGTGAAAACGAAAAATGAAAAACCCTAACTGGTCAAGTCTATGACATTGGGCGGGTTGGTTGACCCTTTGACGTCAAAGGTAACAAGCATATACTTATAGATATCATTATGAAAGAAAATGATAATGCCTAACGTAATTATTGTGAAGAATTTTCCTTGAAGTTTATTTAAGATGGTACTTATTTTTCTACCTATTTAAAAATAATACTTACCCACGCTTCAGTTGTTTCACCTCTACATAAAGCCCATTTATCTATTCAATTATTTTGCTCTTGCCGTGTTTTGAACGTTTGATTTCTGGGTCCAAAGGCAAAGAGCTTACTGCCATACCACTGAGTTCGTCAAAACATCTGATTCTAACAAAATTCTATTGAATTGTAACAATAACATCAGGACTGAGTAATTTAAATACTCACTTGCACCTAAATTGCATTCAGTTGGTAATAGTTTCGCAGATATGGCTAGAATCAAAAGGTAGAGTCAAAGGCTTCCTACGTGGAAAATGTTTACGTTAGTATTTGTTGAAAATGTATGCAATTATAGCCTTCTTGTATCTACATTCTCTACAGTTGAATTAATACATTTTCAATAAATACTAAGGTAAACGTTTCTACTATATCACTCGCTGGTTCTGTTTGTAAGAACTAATCACGGAATAAAGACAGTGCCTTCCACGTGGATTTAATTGGAAGCCAGTGTCCCTTTGACTTAGCACCCCTTTGTTCTAGCCCCGAAAGAGCCAATGAAAATACAGCGCTCCATCCCTCTTACTCTGCCTGCATTGTGTATTGCCATTCCATTTGATCGAAATGTAATGATGATGAAATATTTTTTCGTATAAGAAATTTACGGCCCGAATGGACAGACTTTTAGATCGCGAACCACGCCCACATCGCATTTCTTATGTTCTTCTTTAGTCTATAGAGCTAATTACATGGGCGTATATAACAAATGAATAAATAGATACCGAGAGTATTTACCACTCGAGAACGTGCATTTGCCTTGTCTATCGCTGCACAAAGATCTAGAATTTCACAAATGAAACAAATCCTAATTATTTGTCTCATTTTAAGACTGAACGAAAATACGTTAATTTGTTTCCAGCGGCGAAGAGCAGATTGAATGTCCGCCGAGGAGAAATAATGCTCGCTTTTAGGAATTGTTCGTTAGTGTAGATATCACCGCAGGAAACAAAGCCAGAATCGGGAATAACGTTATCCATAATATATTAGGAAGGGATGGCGCTATATCCATTTCCCTACGCAGGGGAACTGGTAATGGATGATTACATTTTTTCAAAAGGAAACAACACCAAAACAAAACTTCTAAACAAAGTTTTTTATGTGATTTTGGACATTTTGGATTTTGGAGTTCCAACTAACCCGAGCCAAATAAACTATTGTAGCCCAATTTGGAAATTTTTGTATAGGTGATATTTATTTAATTTAGGAAGGAGAAAAATAAAATTGTTGGAAACTAAAAAACTGTCAATTTATGAAACGGTAAAACCATTAGTGGGGGGATTATGTGTATGTTTAGATTATGTCCCTATTTTCAAAACGAACATTTTATGAGTATGTAAAAATTACTAGCAGTGCTGCCTTACCATTTCACAGCTTTTAGTGATAGCAGTATAGAGAAACGTGACTTTGCGTTATCTATCCCGTAAAAAACTAGATTGAGGAAGTTAAATGTATTGCCTTAAATCAGGTTGTAACTGAAAGCATTAATTCGTCAAATAGAATCAATGTCGAACGATAGTGACATAAAAAAATATTCACGAGCATATGGAAAAAATACACTTTAATCTGAGATTTGTTGCATTTTTTTTTTCCTTTTTATAACACGTTCTTTTAGGGTATGCACAGCTTTTCACTTTCTATGAACTGCATGCCACTGATTTTCGGATATGATCACTTTAAATAAATTGAGTATTATTCCAAGCACGTTTCGATTTTGAATGATGGTCTTCTACCAGAAAAATATTAAGGATGCACAGATATCTTCGAATCTTGAACGAGATGCAATCTCGTCAAGACATCACTATGTCAGTAGGCTATTATCACCGTTTTAAACATTATTGAAAATTTCATTAATTCACTATTTATAAGCTGTTATTTTCATTAGTTTTTAATAAGTCGATTTTTTCCATGAAATGGCGCGGTAAAAATTATCGAATTAGTATTATTACTTTTATTAAAGATAATATCAACAAATTCTACAGTGAAATCAACTTATTTTTGTATCAGGCTCCAATATTGAAGAGAGTTTAGTTTGATCTCGCGAGGATCGTTCCAAAACATGAAAAGTTTCAATGAAATTTTCAATTCAGGCAATAAACTCTTTACCATTTTTTACAATTTGTATTTCTCGTATACAAACAGTAACAGGTTTTATACTTATTATAAAACTTATGTTTTTTTTAACTTGTAGGTATCTAAGAAATCACCAAATACAAAAATGAAAAATATTTGTTAGGAAGAAAGATCCGATAAAAGAGATGAATTTTCTTAACTATTTCTTCTAGCTTTTCCTACATATATGATATCAATAACCAGTCACTCTGTAGTGGTTGTATGGAATACCTTGTTCTGCCCGGAGATGGATACCACCGAGACAGTGATGTATTAAAACTCACAGGTACATTGGGCGGGAAGCTGGGGGTGGAAGGGGGGTGAAATTGAGATTGTACGGGGTGAACTGGATGGTATTGTAGGCGAACCGGATTGTTTGCGTGGCGGTTCGGATTGTATGGGCTCGGATCGAGTGGTATGAGAGATAAACTGGCATTGTTCAATAGTAAAATAGAGAGGGAATGAGTTCGTCGGGAATCAGTAGTTGCGAAAATTATCAACTATTATTTAGGTACTCGTAGATAGTATATTTTTGTCACTTTTTAGACGTTTTTCAATTCACGACAATTTCATGACGCCAGTGCTTTCAAATTTCTTGTTTTGATTTATTGTTTTGAAGCGAGGGGTATGAAGGTGCACACAACTGTTTATTTATTTGGGTTTTTGAAATACACACGAGATTTAATAAGCCATTATAATGTAATTCCACTCCGAATTGTCCATATCAAAAATAGAAATATAAAAAAAAAACCACTGAGATTTCAATGTAGTTATTTTTGTAAAGCCAGAGGATAGGTGTGATCATTCAAATAGACATCTAATAAGGCTTCTTGTACTTGAGGTTAATCATTTGCTTTGTTTGTTATCTAAAGATATCAACCTTTAACGATTTTATTGAATTTTCAATTCCTAGGTTGGTACTTTAAATTCGCAAATAGGCACCAATGAATGATTGTAAAATTACCTAATTATTTATTGAATTAGGTAATTGTAGATAATGGTCGTTTTTGTTAAAAATCTCCCAGTTTCAAATTCAGTTATTCAGTTAGTTGGCGAACACTGATCGATCATAACTAGAGCGATGGTGGCTGTTTTAGTGGTTTACAAAATTAAGCTCTTGTGCGAACGGTTTAAAGCTTTCTCTTCCAAATATCGGTTTGCCACTAATCAACTAACTCGGATAATTTACTTGTACACGCCAAGGTGGTTTTCATTATAATTAACACTAATATATCAACGATCTGTAACAAAAATACGATATTTTGTTTACGTGCCACGTAAGTATTTTAAGGATCTACCTATTATTCATAATATTTTTAATTTATAATCCCCTTAAAATCAGTTTGTTTTCTTGGTGTTTACTTAGACCAAAATATTGTTTCAATGAATACTCAACCTGGCAATACGGCAACGTCTAGCGTATTTTTTCCAAGACAATTGAAATCCATGAGAAGAAGTCTCAACAGATTCTGCTAAGATTCTGGTAAATGCTTTAGTAGTCTCTAGATTGAACTACTGCAATATGTAGTTCGTATACTGGTCTGCCGAATGTACATTTTAACAGACTACCAGGAGTGTTCAACACAGCAGCTCGTCTAATATACGCTGTCACCAAATACTGCCACATCACGCTACGCGATTGCCTACACTGGCTTCGAGTCACAGAAAGAGTTCAGTTAAAAATATGTCTCATGGTGTACAAGGCACTGAACGGGCTAGCACCATCATACTTGACTGATCTCTGCGTGAGGGATAATCTTACTCTCAGGTCACGCTCAGGTCGGCCAAGTCTGATGCCTCAAACAGACTGGTTGAACCCTCTCGTGCGAATGCTGCTAAATTTGGATACAAAGCTTTCAGTGTACTGAGCCCACATTCTTGGAAAGACCTTCCATTTGGTTTAAGGTCAGAAAGCAATTTCTAAAGCTGAAAGAAAAGTCAGAAAACATATTTATTTAAAAGGGGCTACAAACTTTAACAAGATGTAAAGTGCCGTTGCCGTTGCCGTTGTGCCGTGCCGTTTAGTCACTAAACGGCCCTCAGAAAAATTGACCATTTACTATAATATTATAAATAAAATCTGTCTTAATTATAATATGTCTTACATAATAAACAACTACCTACGTTTATTTTTTGACGACCTCCATGGTCGAGGGGTAAGGCTCTCGACTACTAATCCGAAGGTCGCAGGTTCAAATCCCGGCGTGCGCAAGTAAATTTTATTTAATGAATTTGCGTTGTTTCACAATCAATTAATTTAAAATTAATATATAGGATATTTGCGCACGTTCCTGAGTGGAAGATACTCTCAGTATCACCCTGGTGAAGGACCACCATTCAGAATTGAAACGTTGCTTGAAATGGTTTTTAGCCGTGTTTGGTGACCAGATCTGAATAGCCAGGTATTTCCCAACCTTCCTCTTCCTCTTCTCCTCCCCCTCCCCAATACCTTCAGCCTCACAACATTCCCCAATTGGGGAAGCCATAGTCTAACTGGCTCCAGACGGTTGGGAGTAGTTGGGACTCTTGTGCGGTATTCATATAAAAAAAATTGTGGATGTACATTGTACAGTGTACCTGGTATTTGCAATGTGAAAAATTATATGCACCGCTCCATTTTTTATTTATTTATAAAATACATGATATTTAATTGAGACAATTACATGGAATAGATACATTATATATGTACATGAATAGATACATTATATATATGCAGATGACATGGTCATACTTGCCCCATCGGTAAGAGCAATGAGAAAACTTCTAGACATATGCGAATCGTACGTTATTAGTCACGAGCTAATGTATAATGCAAAAAAAATCATCACTGCTGATTTCCAAAGCAAATACGGGTTCTGCTGTCATTCCGCCCATACGTCTCGGCGGAGCCAATCTTGAAATCTGCAGCGAAATCAAATACTTGGGGCATGTCATCACTGATGACCTAAATGATAAAAATGACATAGAACGCCAAAGAAGAGCGCTGTGCGTACGCGCCAACATGCTCGCCAGAAGATTTAATAGGTGCAGTTCTCCGGTAAAAAAGCAAATATTCCAGACATACTGCATGAGCTTTTACACTAGCGAACTATGGACTAGATACACACAAGGCGTCATGGACACACTTCGAGTGCAATATAACCATGCTTACAGGGCGCTTTTCGGCCTCCCTTGGAGATGCAGCGCCTCGCAAATGTTCGCAGAGGGAAGGGTGCATGGGTTCGCTGCTTTGATGCGCCACAGAATAGCCGGGACGAATCAGCGCTACCGGAGATCGGAAAACACTCTTGTCCAGGCTGTCGCCCAGTGGCATGGCGCGCCCCTACATCGTAGATGGAGAATTTCCCTCAGGCCATTGTAGCATAAGTGTTAAATATGTTATTTTAATTTAATTTATTTTTTGTTTTTATATTATATTTCTACAATGTGTAATTTTCTATTCTTAAAATGTATTCTTTTTATATGGCAGACAGAGTATTGCACTCACCGCTTTGTTCTGCTGAAATAAAACATTATTATTATTATTATTATATCTAGGCGGCTGCCTGTTTCATAGTGAAAAATTGTAAAAGAGTTATCGAATTTTAATTAAATCATTGCTATGGAATTCTACATTGAATTAACAATTCTAAAATAAGGTATCTTATTTACTTCTCACCTTCCAAATTCCCAAGTTTGTTTTAGCAATGTCACCCAACGTAAACTACCACCTTACTTGAGAGACAAACTACATTATAATAAAGGCTTTCACATACTCCATACTTGTGCAAGACAGAAGGATGATATTAGACATAAAGTTAAATCTCAAACACAAAATTGTTCATTCTATAAACGCATTGAAATATATCGCTTACTTCCAAGTGAAATAAAAAATTAACTTAGATTAAGCGTATTTAGAGTAAGCTGTAAAAGTTATGTAGCAAGTATAAGAAATAAGTAAATAAAAATATAATAATATGTAACTATTTTAACGTGAATAAATAAATATAAATATTTTTTTTTCGGATGTATGTAGGTAGGTACCTACCCAGTATTTAAAAAATAATCGTTATTTCTTGTCACATTTTACAGGTTAACGAAGTATCCCCAAAAAATATCTTATTTATTCCACGTACATACATATTACATATCATCATCTATTTTAAGTATGTAGGTAGGTAACTGCACAAGTTTTACAATGTACATAAAATACTTGGTCTTTTTTGGTCACACATCACAAACAACTAGATTTATTTCGCGGGGGTACCAAATATTTGCATGGAATATGACGTGTGCGAGGTGTAACCCTGTGCCTACATTTAAATATGGCTCAACACACACATACACTTTGAGAGATCACTGCATGAAAGGAGTATTATAATGTTTACATACATTTTACACCCCCGGCGGGCGAATAATAGGGGCGGCGGCCCCGTTAGCACCTGACCGCGCCCGGCGTGCCAGGGCGGGAAAAAACCCAATTTCACCCTTTGAGCCGGCCCGCCCCCGCTCTTTCCCGCTATTGCCCGCCCGCCAAGGCGGCATATTTGGCTGATGGGCCGATCTCTGATGAATATTCATGCCAGTTTTAATGCCAGCGGCCAGCGCACGGGTTCGCAAACATTTAATTCTTTTATCACTGATGATATGATTTCGTTGTTACATATTCATTCTGTTCTCGCTTACTCATCGTTTTTAGTAAATTACATTATGAACTAAAGATTTTTTAGTAGTATAACGATTATACATATTCATTTTCTTTTTGCATATTGTTATTGTTTCATCAACAATTGTATACATATGGATACATAATTAAATTTTAAAAAAACATTATTTTTCTATTAAAGACAAAAATACTCGCCTAAACCGAATGATTTTTTTTCATCAAAAGGTATTAGCAAATATCTAGTACGGATTAGAAGTATTTTTTGAAATATGTATTTATATATTTTGATCTAACGAAATAAAGGCCATTAAAGTAATTGAATTTTCCCGATTTCACAGCCAACTTTAGCAATTATTAAGGAGCTAATTGTGATTTAAAAAAAGATTTTACCTCTTTTAGTGTGAAAATATAATGAAATATAAAATAAAAATATATAAAAAAATGTTAAAATAAGCATTACATTACATTACATACATGCACCCATTTCTCGTCTACATATACTTGGAAATAAATTCACATCTGCTATAGATATATTTAGTATAAGTTTACCCATGTTTAAAAGATACCTGAAGGATATTTTTATATTGCAACAATTATTAGAGCATCGCATAAGAGCTATTGTTTAATTAGTATTTTTTTATATGTATTATCTTTGTACTCATCTACAATCCAAAACATTGTTCCTCTTTTTTCTTTCTATGTATCATATACTATATTATGTATTATGCAATTTCATACATTTTTACATCATCCGAAATATAAAAACACAATGATTTTTTTTTTCACAATGTCATGCACTCATATTATATTATATGATGCACTTGTGCATTATGTATCATGTAGATCAGGCTATTACTATTTTTATAAAAAAAAATAATATCTACAAATTAAAAACCTTTCCCTTTATAACTTCTGTGTCATGCACTTACACATTATTATACCTCCAAATATATTATAAATATGTTACACTTATATACCAACTATGCATCATGTTATTTTTTTAAAGTTCTGTACACATAATCATTTTAATGTTAAAATAAGTAAAAGCCCTTTGGGGCGTTAATAAATAAATAAATTACGGTGGACTTAAATCTTAAACTAAAGACGACTTATTTACTTTGGAACATGAAACAGGGCAGCCCCTTCCCCCTATGTTGGTAATCTTTTTTTAGCTTGTATGATTGACGATTGTTTTTAACTATTTTTTTGATAACTATTATTATTTGTAAAATTAATAAGAAATATTTTGTGTAAACCGTTCCTTAATAATTATTAACATGTTTATAACATCAGTATACTGTGTATCCTGATGGGGGAGCTTCGCTTCCAAAACATGTTGTTAAAATGGTAGGAGATTTTCAAATATTGTCAGGTTATTCGTAACCAGGAAATATTTATCTTTCTTCAAAAAAAATTTTTATATTAAATTGTGGTTTGCATAAAATGTTTCTTATTAATTTTATTAATAATGACACCACCAGATCATTTTTCTTCTAATGAAAAAAATATGATTATGTATTATGATAAAGCTGATGAAACCATATTTCGGAGATAGCCGCCACAAAGTAATTTAACGTTTATTAAAGAAAATATTATCTATTTTAATAAACGTTTTGGTTATATTTGCGTCATTTCCTTATAAACTACCAGTCTTACATTTAAAAGACACGGTTGCTTATTTTCAAATTCTAAATTCGCACGAAAGAAACAGTCAGGTGTAAATTTCCCGGATCTATAGAAAGTGGGCTGGTATTTTTGATAGGCGATTAGATAGTTTAAATAAAAAATCAGAAACTTTAACTTCCACAATCAGGTAACCAGCGTTTTATGTTTTTTTACGTTTCTTTGCATCAGAATTGTATTTTTTTTTGCGTGACTGCTTTAACATTATCTAACTGATATCAATGTTATGTTTGTGGGATTAAAAAAAAAAAAATTAATACCGCGCGAGAGTCCTAACTGCTCCAAACCGTCTGTAACCAGTAAGACTATGGCATCCCCAATTGGGGTATGTTGTGAGGCTGAAGGGAAAGGAGATGGGCAAAAGGATGATAGAAAAGTACCTGGCTATTCAGATCTGTTCACCAAATACGACTAATGCCATTTCAAGCGACGTTTCGATTCTGAATCGTGGTCTTTCACCAGGGCGATACTGAAAGTATCCACCACTTTGTAACGTGCCGCAAATATACTATATGTATTATTTTAAATGAATGAATTGCGAAAATGACACAAATTAATCAAATAAATTTAACTTGCGCACGCCGGGGTTCGTAGCCAAATATTATAACCACTCAACCACGGAGGCCGTCATCTAATAATGTATACGTTGTATTAATAACTGACGTAATATCTCTCCCTCAACTTCGGAAGCATTTTTTTAAATCTCGTTGTCACCTTTACTTTTTATCATTTTCGCTACTATTTTTTCTATGAAAACTCTTACGTACCTATGCTGTTGTATTAATAACCGCTTTGTTCTCAAACGATATTTGGCTGCCTCTAGGAGAGGCCACCACCAGGTTTGGCACCGCAGCCCTCCCAAATGACCTTTATGATATCTACGAGTATGGCTATTCAGTGCTCGGGTAGGTCATTCCAACGACGACATTTAAATGTCAAAAACCCCATTAAGGTTTTGACTAATTACCCTTTATATTATAATTTCCGAACATAAGGCCTAACCTCTAAAAATTATGCCATCGCTTAGCCCACTTTCGGAGAAGGTGCTTTAATTCATGGTATCCATTAAAACAATGATTAATCATTATTAATCACGTAGTTAAATGTCTGAAATGAATTATCTCAAACTGATATCAAATTAAAGTAGGGTTGTACGAACATTTTTTGATTAGAGATATATTCACATCTACCAGCACCGCGCAGTGCAGAACAGTACAATACAGACACGACAACATTAGCAACCTACATTATCTATGAACACATTCGTATTACGGCGTACGTAATCGTAACATATCCACGCATTCACGGGCGAGCATCGGTCGAGATTGTCGGTTAGAATATTTTGGTGGCCGCTGGTGACGTCTACGCCTGCGCAGTTAGTATAAACACATACCGTTAACACTGCCATCTTTGTCAGTTGGCTTCATTAGACGCTAATATTAAAATCGAACTGTAAATTGATTGAATTGGTCAGGAAATTAAGGTTATAAAATAATAATTAATATAGGAATAGGATTATAAAATCCTCAAACATGTTGTGGCGGACGCGAACGCTCAGTTGGCAGTTCAGTTGACAGCCGTACTCGCATCTGTGCTGTGCGTATGCTGTATTGTTCTGCTATGCGCGGTGCTGGTAGATGTGAATATACCTTAGCTCGTGTCAGTATTCGAAATCAAAGAAAAGCGAAGAAAGCATCTCATTTCGTGCTTGGAAAATATTCCTGCTTTTGAGTTTCTTATTTTTTATACTTTTAATTTTTGTTCAAATTAAATTTATGTGCTGAAAAGTTAGTGATAAAAACCCTGTAGCACGTAAAACAGGAAACGTTTTTCTTCACTGGAAGAATTTGGGTAAATAAATTGGCTTTAATGATTAAAAGTTTATTTCTGAGTAAATTTTCAAACAAATAACTTAGTTTTACCAACACGTGGGTATGTCTATAGTTTAATTGCATGTATTATGACCTATTTCACGTGAACATAAATCATATTACGGGGTCTGGACGATACCCCCCTGTCTCTGACCTTTATTGTTTAAAAATTATGATTATTAGGGTCTTATCCGTTATATCTTTTATTCAAGGCATCCGTGCAGAACGTTTTGTATTTATAATTTCCTACTCTAAAATTCATGGGCTACTGTTAACCAGTGGCATGCATTGGTCTATGACCAAAGTTTGGTTGTGTGTGGTTGTAAGTTTTTGTCTGAATTGTGCATTGAATTTTTGAAAATGGCCTTTTTATTTGCCATTGTTGTGGCCAACTGAATAAATCCGCATTTCATTCATTGAAAAAAAACATTTTTATCATAAATTTGTTGTAATTTTTAAATATGTTTAATTGTTCGTTTTTATTGGGGTAGTCGTTGCTTTTCAGCCCTTATGGACTGCACTCCACTGTCGTTAACTATATTTAATTTACAACCTCCTGATGTTCTCTCCCTTTTCAGCATAGAAAGAATGCAAATGGCGCGACCGGATGTTGGACGATGTCAGTATAGTAATAAGCCTCATGAATTATCTCCCCTCACCAAAACTATATCTACAGTCAATCAAGGTAATCAACTAGTCACCACCAAACCAGTCATTTAATCTGAATACCGCACAACAGTCCCAACTGCTCTAAACTGTCCGAAGTTGGATAATGGCATCCTCAATTGGGGTATGAAGAAGGTTGGTAAAATCCTAAATATTGAGATCTGATAACCAATACGGCTAAAGCCCTTTCAAACTACTTACAAGGTTGAAAATTCCCATTGTATGAAAATAATTTTATACCATAATTTTTTTTAATAATGATGCGACATTGCGATTCTGAATGGTTGTCTTTCACCGGGACGATACTGAAAGTATCTACCACCCTGGGCTACCA